>JAUESH010000015.1:8109308-8122821 GCA_032275165.1 Synergus magnus | reverse complement strand
CACTAAAATGAGAACAATCTTCAACATTTCTGCAATTAAGTTTGCAAACTTTTCAAATTTAAAATACCAGGACTTTTAGTATTTGTCAATTAAATTTGACGTTCTTGTTGAAATTTTTAAAAAGTTTTCGTACTTCTGTGTGGGCAAGGTGCTTTTATATAATTATTACATCTTATCAAAACTATAAGCAATTATAGCATTATCCGGTTATATATAAAGATATAAATTTTCTAAAAAATATTTCATACGTAACTGGGTTATTTAACTATTTATTTCATAATTATTTTTACCTTCATTTGACCGTGGCTAATCGTTCAGCTATTTTATCACGATTAGCGTATATAAGTTTGATTGGTTCAATTGGAAAGGGGAAGGAGAATTTTTTGGTTTCACCAATGATATTCGTTGGAAAAGCTGAAGAATAGATTAGATGCTCCGTTTTAACCTTCTGTTTTAAGGTTCTACTTTTTATTAATAAAATATTTTAATATTTTAATTAATAGAAAATTACATGAAATTTAATGGAATTTTCTATTTGAAACAAGTAGGTTACAAAAAAGTCCCATAAACAAAACCTCGTGTATTCTTTATATTGAAAACTTATTCACTTATGTTTTCCAGACTTCTATTTTATCAATTATTATACGTACAAAATATAAACGTCATGCTACTTAAGATCTTGAAAAACACGTTTATCGATTAAACGTTTAAGTTTATCAACTTCGTGTCAATTACAAATTCTATTTTTTCTATACGACTCAAAAAAATTCTAAATAATTAAATTTTTAAAATAATTTGATATTCCTTGGATTTAAGTGTATATATTTGCAGGTCCCCTTTAAATTTATTCCTCATTCTTGACTCATGAAACTTGAAAGGAAAATTCTTCCTCTTTGAAACAAACCAAATCCGTTTATTATTTTTTTCGAGTGTTTTTCTCGTTCGTGACTTGTAGTACACATTATGAAGCTCTCTTCAAAGAAAGCTTGGAAATAATATGAGCAGTATAGGACAAGTAATTATCTTTGAATATCTGTGAAACGATTATCTTTCCAGAGGAAAGTCTCTGGCAGACATTAATCCAAACGTGAGAACAGAAACAATTTCGCACTAAGAGTAAATAAGGACGTAAAACTGGCCAGTCAGGGAACAAGTGATCATCATTATCGTATTCTTGAAATCTTTTGAAATCCCTTGAAAATTCTTAAACTTTTGCTGTCTTTTAAAAATTCCTGAAAATTTCTTAAAAACTCTTGAAATAACCAAATGATGTATTTGTTAATTAAGTTTGTTTAAATAATTATTAATTTTTATGAATCGATAGCAAAGAGCCAGCATTGCTAAATAAAAGCCTGCTAATTCTTCTAAAAAAAAGCCTATTTTTTCATAAAAAATGCTTAAAATTATAAAAATTTGCTTACACAATTGTCGTTTACAATAACTATTGTTAATTGTCATCAAGGTGAATCTAAAGGGTTATAAATTCGTTATTAGCACTTCATTACGTTGAGAAACCCAAGTTCTTACCTCTAAAAATGGCCAAACAGTGCATTTGTTAATTAAATTTGTTGAAACAATCATAAATTATAATTGAATGACTGAATCTAATAAGATAGTGACATTTCCGTATAATTTTTGGCCAATGGTAAATTCAGTTCATTTTATTTTTTTTTGAATTAATTCGATTTTGAATCGAGCGCCAAATTTTGACCAATGGCAGCATTTCTCCAGTTGAAAGCCAACGCGCGTGCAGGCAGCCAACTTTGGGAGCATTGTTGCCAATTTTGCCAACACTTCCCAACTTCCGCTTCCCATGCTTCCTCATGGCAGAGTGATTGTGCGATTGTGCCTTGCGAGTTGAGTTGTTTGGAGCTTTGGTGATTGGTGGTCACAGGGGGATTAGGAAGATAGAAAGGACAAAGCTCGCTCCAAAATATAACCCTCAAAAAACCTATATTATCTTGAGTACAGGTAGATATTTTATATATAATTATTATTTCATAGTAAACGATAAACGATAATGTATTTAAGTTCAATCGGCAAAATTTTGTTTCTTCATTTAAATAATTTGCTTACACGTAGGAAGCGGTTTAAAAAAAATTAGCAACATTTTATAATTCTTAAAATCTTATTTTAAGGATGATGATATGCGCGGACGACTCTCATCCGGATGCAACTGTTATTTGCCCTTATGATAAAGAGCACAAAATTTGTAGAAGCAGACTCCAAAGACACCTTGTAAAATGTGAAAAGGTAAGATATACTTTAAAACTTTTTTTCATATATTTAATACCTTCTTATTTGAGACAAAAAATTTCTTTGAAATATTAATTGATAAAAAACTTTTGTATCAAGCAATTTCCAAATGGTTACCTGGAAATATGTCCGTACAATGCAACTCATCGATTACCTAAGGAAAAAATGAAAGAGCATATAACATCATGTCCAATGAGAAGACTTATGGCGCCTGTATTATATGAAAGTAAGTTACGCGCATAAAAATTAAAGTCTAGCGTAATTAAACAGGGTGTCTATTAACTGGCAAATAGTCGGGAATTAAAATGAAAGCAAGAAAAAACCGAGAAACTGGAAATTTAAATAAACTTGGGATAGAAAGTTGAATTTGAAGTCGTATTTAACATTTGATAAAAAAGTGATTGTCATTCAAAGTTTTACTTAATTGTAAAATTTGAACCTTTTATAAATTACAAGGGATTGATCACTCGAATTTTGAGTGTACACCAGATTTTAAAAGATTTCAAGAGATTTAAATAAATTATAACATTTTTCAAAATTTTTTAAGGGATCCAAAAATTCCTTTAACGTGAAATTTTGTTGTTGAATTTAAGAAATTTTAATAGGTTTTTAAGAATTTTAAAGGATTTAAAATATTAAAAATTTTCAACCCTAAAAAAGCCGGGAATAAACCAGGAAATAAACGGAAATTTGATTTAAAAAAATTAGTAGACATCTTGTGCAAAAATTAAAGTCTATCTTAACTAAACTTTAAAAATTTAAAGCTTAGAAGAAAACATACTATAATGGTAATATTTTTTTACTTAGACTCTATGCGTACCAAGGATTACATCTCAAATCGATTAAGGCATATAACAACCACTACAATTGATTTAGTTGAATCTTGGAGTGATGATGAATCGGAATTCCCATCAAAAGGAGCTGTATCTATAGGTTCGATTGAAACTGATGTGAAAACCACGGATGAACAAGATTCAGATTCAGAAGATGAAAACAAGTAGGAAATTAAATTTTTTTATATTTAAATTTTTATAAACTGATTATTGTGATTTATTAACTAATTAATTGTAAATAATAATTATTTGTAGTTACTTTGAACCGCTGAGACGACCATATGGATATTCGGAAATGATGATGATGGAGACAGATAACATCGTAGAAGATGATATGATATCTGTTACGAGTGGAATGGGAATGGGAAGAGGAAGAGGAATAGTAGACAAACATTCGTTTAAAATAATTGGCATGGCTCGAGGCAAAAGCAGCAGCACATCATCCAAAGATTTGTGATATTTTTCTAATCTTTGAGAATTTTTTCAGTTTCTACGTACAATTCTTTATACTTTTGCTTAATTGCATTAGAAAGTCCATAATTAATTTTTGGGTATCTATATTTACCTAGTTTGACTTAAAAACTGAAAAATTCTTATATAATTTATCAGTTTGAATGGAGCGAGTAATTAAATAGCGTAAAAGTGAAATTGACTGAACAGACTGTTATATAATTATAATTTTTTACTTAGCATGCCATAATTTTTTTTTGTACGAATGGGAAATTATTCCATCATCATGTAAAAATTCTAATGTTTTGACCTATTTTTTTATACGAAAATATTGAAGTTCTCGATCTTTTCTTGATTAATTAATTTGATATTTTTTTACGGATCTTTTGAATGTGAACATTGCATAATAATGTTATTGATTTCATTGTAAATCATTGATATCTATGTTTGCCTATACTTTTTCAGTTCAATGAAAAATAAACGACTTTTCGTGTAACAGGTGTCTTCATTTTATTTTTTTTTTATTAACTGCAAGTCTCAATGTGAGTGTATATGTTTAAAATATTTTGAAATTCGTTGTTATCCTTTAATAATTCTTGAAATCTTGTAAAATTTCATGAAAATCCTTAAACTT
This sequence comes from Synergus magnus, assembly GCA_032275165.1. Classification (NCBI taxonomy): domain Eukaryota; kingdom Metazoa; phylum Arthropoda; class Insecta; order Hymenoptera; family Cynipidae; genus Synergus; species Synergus magnus. Next base: position 8,118,648 of record JAUESH010000015.1, on the reverse strand, counting down.
TTTTGAGCTGTTTTAAAAATCCCTTGAAATTCCTTTAAATTGCCTAGAATGACTTAAAACCTAAATTAACAATTTCTGATAGTAATACAAATTTTTAATGTCGTTGATTGGAACATTGTAATGAAAAAAGTAAATCTGGATCATTGTTCTTGTGCGAAATTGTCCATGACTCGAAAATTCGAAGCGGGAATGACCGAATGCAGATGTCAATCCAATTTGATTTTCTTTCTAACGGCGTAGCAAACTCGTATGTAGCACATTTAATCGTATGATGACGATGAACTTTACCTCCCGCACCAGAATTCATGCAGATAGTCGCTAATTACCTACAACAAATCGATTATTTGCGGCTGACCCGCATAATTTGTACGCAAATTGTTCCTTTTATTCAATACGCGTTGGCCCGTGTTTTACATTTTGCTTCCCTATCAATTTTTACGTCAATGTGACTACGAATCTAATATTCACTTAAACGGATTTTACACCTGCCACAGGGACGTAGTAAAATAATAACAAGTCACTAAATTCACACAATAAAAATAATCATGGGCAGCGCTACACGAACTTCCGGACCAGGGAATTTTGAATTTGACAGCACCGCCCTCTAAAAAATATTTGTTTCCTTTGAATTTTTTATTTATATTAAACATATTATATTGTTTATATATATATACATTTTTAAAGATATTTCAAAGTTACTGTTGTCAAAAGTGATATACGTTTCGGAAGAATGAGCCATTATAGATGTTTATGTATAAATACACAAAACGTAGATATTATAATTTATTAAATATTAAGAGGATTGCATGCATTTTATTAAATTATAATGTCATAAATTTCGTTAATAAAGAGGCTCGGTTCGAAAAGTTGATTCTGTCTTGAAAATGTTAATAGCGAATCTTAGTTTATTTCATTGATTATTCAGATAATTCTGAGAAATAACAAACTTGAGATCAGATATACAAGAAGACAGAATCGACTACATCGATGCAATAAAGTGATAAAGGTGCACACTTTTATAACATCTGCTTTTACATCAAGTGTAGATATACATATTTCGAAGGTTGCGCACAAGGGAGTCAAAATAAAGAAGTATTTGAATTTATCGGTTCCCGGAGATTGTCGACCATAAACTGTGCTCGGTTGGAATTTAGTACTATGTTCTGACAAGACTTCAGGGGAAAATATCGAGTGAACAAATGAGCGAATAGAGTTACCGGACATTCTTGTCAAGTTGTATTCTGCATTGTATTTATCTACAATTTATTTATAGTCTTTTTAGCTTTTATACATGTGCAGTAATTATTTCATTATTTGCGATCCTCTCTATTTATAAATACATAGTTGGGTTACATTTTTAATTTTAGTCCTTTGTTCTTTCTGCAAAATCCGTGACATTGTACTCTCTAAACTTGAATCAGTGAAATTGCACTGACTTCCAGTTAAACTCCACTAATTTTCAGTGACTCCTCTCACGATTTCAATTAGCGAAAAATCTACTGGCAATCGGTGAAAAAACACTGAAATTTTCAGTAACTTTAACTAGAACTAATATAAATTTCAGTGACTTTTCGCTGATTTTCAGTGGATTTTCACTGATTAAAATCGTGAGAAAAGAGTCACTGAAAATCAATAGAATTTAACTCAATTTTTGAAAGTATGCTATGTGATAATTATATTATAAGCCTGAAATCTTTTGAAATCGTGCTAATTTCTTAGAATCATTTGAATCTCTTAAAATTCTACGAAATTCTCAAATACCTTTTTGTATCCTTTAAAATTTCACAAAATCCTTTGAAATTCCATAAAAAATATCCCTTGAAATCCAAAAAATTTCAAAAACTTTAACATTTCTGAAAAAACTTTTGAAATCTCTTAAAAGTCCACACAATTCCTCTAAATCCATTAAGAAAATCTTCTGATATCTTCAAATTAATAAAAATCTCTTAAAATTCCTAGAAATTGAAGCATTTTCGATATAATCGCAACCTTAATTTTAAATCCTTCCCCTAATGCGTCAATATATTTTTGTCTTCACTCCACTTGAGCTTTTTAAGAAATATAAGAAAGGTATTAACGATTCATCATATGTGTCAGTCTAAATAAAGTGTCGCATCATTAATTGGTATCCGAGCGAAAGATTCCGGGAGTCTTGACACTCCGAATCGCAATAAACAACAATCGAAAGTGTGCAAGATTCAAGAAACTTTGCAACCGGTTTTCCACCGATTCTCCAAATCGAATGAAGGTGAAAGGACGCGGAATATCGCGTTTGAGCTAATGAGACACTCTGAAATTCGTTTCCCACATGAAGAATGTCCGAAGGTGTCTCAAAGGGTCAACGTTTTGATGCAGGTGCAGCCATGCACGAGATGATCTCCGGGCTATGTAAACCGGATCATGAACAAAGAGAACAAGAGGGAAGAACCAACGAAGGTCCCGATGTCTGAATACGGAAAGTGAAAAAAGGACAAAGACTTCGCGGAAGATTGTCACACAAAAGAGCGTTACTCATCGCGACGCCATATTTCTTCTTATCGAGTTAGTTTGTTCTACCACCCTTTGACACCAGACTTTGCATTATGCACGAGATTTCATTTTTTTAATCATTTTAACACATGCCGGATTCGGACTCTCATCCCAGAATTCAAATCAAAACAAATACATTATAGAAACGTGTTTTAAGTAAGTGTACTTCATTTTGAAACTATAGTGGAATATCAAACATGACGTTTGATACTCCTCCGCCAAAGATTCGATCATGGCAATTCAATTTACGTGTTCGAACTATACGAGGGAAGATGTCACGGATATTCAAAACGTTTCAAAGATTTCAAAAGATTTTAAGCGACTTTAAGGTACATATATCAAAATTTTAGACATTTTAAGGAATTTTGAGGGATCTTTACAAATTTGAAAACACTAATTTGAAGTGTGGGAAAATTTTTTGATAGCTATAAAAATCTTTTAAAATCTCTTGAAATTTCTGTAATTCTGTGAAATCTCTTTAATCCCTTTAAACCTTTTGCAATCTCCTAAAATATTAAAAAATATTTTGAAATCTTTTGGAATCATTTTGGATTCTTTTGAACTCTTTGAAAAAATTAGAAATATCCTAAAATCTTTTGAAATCCCTTGAAATTGTTTGAAATTTTTATCATCTCATTTTATATCCTTAAAGTAATTATTCACTCACTTCGAGAGTTCCAGTTTATATAGAAGCAGTTTGTGTTAAAGAATTATTTATAAGATGAAAATTAAAGATTAAGATATTTTAAGATAACATTTTCTTAAAAATTATCAAAAGCAGAAACTGTCAAAGGCGCCCGGATCAAATTTGTCTATAAAATATATAGAAAAATTTAATTGAAGCCTTTGTAAATATGTAAAAGAAAAGAGTAAAAAGAAATCAAATTCGAATCCGTATTCCGACTATTTTACGTATTTGTATTTTTTGTAATTTGATTTCAAGACCAATTTTAGAAACTTTAGATTCACTTTTTGTTTATCTATAGCACACGAGGAAGTATTTATCTGTTTTTCTGATTTTCGATCTATTAATTTGACAGACAACTGACATTGCATTCTAAATATATGTAGTAATCTTTTGTGAGGAAATATTAACATAGAGGTTACAAGCTTATCTTTTTTATCGCAAAAAACCGACTTATCACCTCTCAAAAATAAATATTAATCGTTTTCGTAGAATTTAAAAAATAGAAACATATCAAAATAAAATTAAATACATTGAGCTATTGACCAGGCACTTTTATTCATAGTGATTGGTGCATATTTAAATAAATATTTAAAGCTGGAAAATACTTATTTATATTTGATATACAAATCTTGTTTGAATCGAGCAAATATTGAACTAGAACCAAACCGACTTTGTGCTGTGACTCTTATACAAAAGTCAAACATTTTTCTGAATGTAGTTGTTAACTTGCCATTCGAAAATCATAGGTGCGTTTGCAGTTTAGCACAATCTTGGTATTCCTCTACGAATTTGAACATGGGTATTTGTTTTGTAACTTAACCTACTTATCCGGAATAGAACGAGTAAGAATTATGCAATAAAACCTGATTTGCCAAGAAGATACCAAGAATGTGTGGCGTGGGTATTAGATTAACGTCAAATTAATTTACTTATGTCTATTATTCAAGGTTTAAACACCTTCTTACTCAAATTTTACCCAAGAATGTTTCTTTGAATATTTTTAAACAGTTTTGAGTCTATTTCGATTAAGGAATCATTCTGTTATTTTCATGGGTGGCGCTAACATGCATTGGAATCGGCAATAGCCCGAATCCAGATTTTCCAGACTAAAGAATTATATTTTAGGAGATTTTAAGGAATTTTAGGCAATTTCAAAGGATAAAAAGGCTTTAAAGGATTTTAAAAAATTTCAAGAGATGCTACGAGATTTTATTTGATTTTAGGGATCGTTTTACCAGAGACTTCTATAGTTTTCATAAGATTTCAAAATATCTTAAAGGATTTCATGAGATTTTAAAAATATTTGGATATCTTAAAATTCCACAATATCCCATGACATTCCTAAAAAATATTTTGGAAATCCTTTAAAAATCACTTGAAATCTTTTGACTTCATTGAAATTTCAAGAGCTTTTAAGAGATTTACAGACGATTTTAAGGGATTTTGTTTAATTTGAAGGAATTTCAAGGGATTTCAAAAAAATTTATGGAGTTTGGTATTTGAATTAAAGAATTTCAAAGGATTATAACGAATTTAAAAATATTTTCAACGACTTCTAGGGGAATTAAAAAGTTTTTTTTAAGGATTTCAATGGATTTAAAAAAATGCGAATTATTTCAAGCATGAAAGAGGTTCGCAAGCACTTTTAAAATATCTTAAAAAATTTATATAAGCAATATCTTCTTATATAAATAAAAAGTTCAAAAGAAATACATTTTTTTTTTGGGGGGGAGGGAATGCTGTTAAAATTCCTTTCTATAGCGGAAGTTCTTGTAGTGCCGCCCATGCAAGTTTTAGTTTCGATATTAGGTGTAGCGCTTAAAATCTGTAAAGAGGAGAGATGAAGAATTAAAATTGTCTGCCTTTGTGTCTCACCTTTCGTGTCTCATGCACGTGATACTTATTTTTCATTTGTAGATATACGCACGCATTTAAAGTGTTTGCGGTACTCATTGAACTTTTGCGGTTATAACAGCGCGTGCTACATATACATACGGCAATATAACTCATGTGACTATCTAGTATTTGCTAAAGAACGAGTTTCAGTGCGCGCGAATTACCAAAGAATGGCAAAGTTAAACTTAGGTGGCATTTTAAAAATACCACACTGCAAATCATCTATAATTTCTTTTCTCACAATCAAAGAACAGAAGGAAAAATTAAGGTGGCAAACCTGAGGAAATCCAATAATAATTGAGGAAAAATTAGGTGTTATTTTATTATAGGAAGATATTTTAGGAGGTCTCATTGTCAGTTTAAGAAGATTTCTTATATTTTCTTTTAAGAAACAGACGATGAGAAAAATGGCGGCACAGCGTGACTTGAAATTTATCTTTCAATATAGAGGTTCAATATAAGTAAACTCGAACTTTTCTTGACTAGAGTGCTTAGTGCTTCAACTTTTCTGTCTGCGATCATTTAAATTTACATAACGGTTTGAACACTGAGGCTATTAAAAAGAAATAAGCGTTTTGTCTCTTGACGTACATTTTTCTTTTCAGTTTTTCACTTCCACATGCGGTTGCGTTTTTCATTTTTTTTTGTGCAAAAATGAATGATTTGCGTCATTTGCTGGGTCAAATTTTTTCCTTGTAGCTTTAAATCTCGGAATATTTTTAAATTTAAACTTTTTTTTAGCACTTAGACAAAAGCTCTACAAGTATCATTTTTATCGATGAATCTTTTAAAAAACCTCCTCAGGATCAATGAAATTACATTATAATTCAAATGAATCAGTGCGGTTTTTTCTGAAGGCACATATATCTTTTTTTTATATATTAAGAGAAGCAAAATCTCCATTGCGATCTGATGCACACGTGCACACGTGTCGAAACGATTCTACACGTGTACGCAAAATAATTTAACGAGCCACTCCCACATGTCTGGATGGAAAACTGTCCATATTATGTGGGATAAGACACGTGGTAGGTGAACAAATTTTTTCTACGTTTGACTACGGAGGGTTGAATTAAGATACAGGCATCAACGATTCTTCTGATTCGGCAGTTAAGGCAAATTAGCGGCGCCAGCTGATTTATTTTTTTTACGCTTGCTGAAATTCCTTATTTATTTTTGCAGACGTATTTCTTTCCCTTCCTATTGATTCGCAGGTAAAATTGTTTGCGGAAAAGCTCAATAAAAGACACAATTATTCCGAAAAAGAAATATTTTTAATTCTGTATACTAAATTAAGATAACCATGGGCGCCGCTACACAAACTTTCGGGACAGGGAATTTTGACAGCTCAGAATCCCAAGTAATTTCGTAAAATGATTTAAAATCTTTTGAATCGTTAAAAGCTTTTTAAAATTCCTTAAAATCTCTGCGAATTCTTCAAAATTTCTTGGAATATCATGTAATCTCTTGAAAATCCTTAAAAATTTTAAAAATCCCTTAAAATCTGTTGAAATTTTTTAAAATCTTTAGAATCGTATGAAAATCTCTCAAAAGCTCTTGAAACTTCTTAAAATCACCTAAATTTTATTGAAATACTTTAAAATCATTCTAAATGTCTTAAAATCTTTTAAAAGATTTCGAAATCTTTTGGAACTCACTGAAATCAATTGAAATGTCTTGAAATCATTAAAAATCGCTGAAAATGCCTTAAAATCTTTCAAAAGCTTTTGAAATTTCTTAAAATCTTTAAGGGCATGTGGTAATTACCATAAGAACAAATTTAGTTGCCCCAACTTTACGTTCGCAAGAATAAATATTTTTTGCTAAAACTAGGCCATTTACCTCCGTCTGTACGAAACGGAAGTAAATGGCCTAGTTAAATATCTTAAGAATTTGTCTAGAAAATCTGAACTCGGATTTTTGCCGATTCTAATGCATGATGGCGCCGCGCTTGAAAACTTGTTTTACTTATTAATGCGAAAAATGATCTAACAAGTCTTTAATTACGAGAGGATTGTAACTCTACTGTTATTTCTCCAGATGGAAATTATAACTGTAATCACCACAAATTAGTGGAACATACTGTATGCTAAAAAAATAATGGCTTTATGACTGCAACTGTAACTACACCTATTTACGTTATTCTCTTGTTCCAGGAACACGATTAGTTATGTGACATCTGTCATTGTCTGTCATTAAAATAACTCTTATTTGTAAGTACAATTTGATTTTATTATTTAACAATAATAAAAAAGTATAGCTTACAGAGATAACTTTACTTTCCAATAAATATTTCCATTTGTGCATTTAGTACATTATTTTGCTCTATTGACAGATATAATTATGCAGGGAATGCTTATCCTTTCATTTTGGACATATTTAAGTTGAAGGTTGGTCGCACTGACCAACTGTGATGTCATATCGTTTTACCGAGAGTTCGGTAATTTCTTACGAAGACTAATGAACCTTCTACGAGTGAGTACGGTGAACTTTCGTGGTTACACATTTTACTGAACTTTCGTGAAAAATTCACGAACTTCCTGTCATTATATACCACTTGCTATTTAATTAATGTTGAAAATAGTGTTAAACATTGTCGAAATATCTCTCTGTCCCGGTTTTACCGATGTTTTCGGGCAAATTAAGCAAATGAATTTTCTCAGTGTTGAAAAATGGTTTTAACACTCAGCTTAGGAGTAAAGTGTATTTAGTCAATGTCTTTGTACACTTAGAATCAATTGTCATGAGTCCACTGATTGCTTTTTTGCTAGTTATTTCTAAACTAAAATGGTATTTTTCCCAACTACAAACATTTTCTTCTATTAATAGAATTATAAGCAGAATATATAAAAAAGTAGGTATGTATAGGTAAAAAATGTGCCATTGAACATCCACTCATAATAGTTTCGAAAATATACGTTTGGATCAATGTTTTCCTTATTTATACTATTATGAAGTATCGATATAAGATAATTAGATGATATAAACCCAAGTTCAATTCTTTTACTTCGTGAATCACATTAAAGTTTCATTTATTGAAGCTGTAGCTAGAGCTTCTTTGCTTCTTTGCATTCAATTGATTTAAATCTAACCGTGTGATTGATGCAATTAAAAAATTATAGAGTAAAAGATCTCGTAGTTTTATGTGTTATATATTTATAAGTAAAGTAATAATAATTTTCACATGCCACAAATAGACATTTGAAATACTCAATAAAATCCTGCAGTCATAAAATGATACCTGAATTTTTTGGCATGCAACCAAAATTTTTTCCATTTGAGTGATGTTGCCACAAAACTTTCTAAAACAAGTCCCATAAACAAAAATCCCACCTTTTTCCTGTGTTACGCTCTTTTCTTGTCAGTACAATAAATGATAGCTCCTTTATAAAAATGTAATGTTTACAATCATAATAAACATTTGTAGAGTGTTTGCACATTTACGCACCATCAAATGAGAAAAAAATTCAAATATCATTACTGCATCCAACACATTACACCAATTACTATAATAAAACCGTAATGCAATTTTGCTACCCAAATTATTACTTTCACTCGCATTAAACCTTAACTCGAAGAAAGTAAACATCATTAACTTTGGATAAAATTTAGTGAGACTATTCCGCGTTATAAAAACTGTTATATGTTTTCTTTCTCTCAATTCACATTAAAATTCAATATAAAATCTTCTGGAATTACTTGAAATCTTCTGAATTTTTTGAAATATTTCAAAATCTTTTTAAATTCATTTAATATCCTTAAAATTATACACTCCCAGATATTTTAACACAAGATTTTTTTAAAGTATCATAAGCATAAATAATAGACAAAGGCGTGCGCATGACATTCTATTTAGTATACCACTACTTAAAACGATTATTTTCGAAGAAGGGTGGAAGTGAGTCCGAGCACTATATGCACAGCAGTAATCGAAAATAATGGGCTCTAAAACAATGTGTACACTTCGAATGCACATTCATCGACAACGAATCGCTCCAATGATAAACAAGTTCATTTCCAAAGTTTCTAATCATAATAAACATACAAAAAGTAAGTTCGCTCGATAAATTTCACAGTTTCACACATTTCTATTGCTATTCGCAGACAAAGGTGTGAAAGTAGCAAAACGGTTTTGGACCATTGGATAGCGACCCTGTAAAAAGGAGAGCATTGAAGTGGATTATATAGCATTGAAAAAATTGTACACTTTAATGCCTATAAATCCAA
>JAUESH010000015.1:8054796-8107428 GCA_032275165.1 Synergus magnus | reverse complement strand
ATATTAGCGCGAAAAATTTTTGAAAATTAAAAATTTTTTTGGATCGTTCAATGAACGTTCAAAACTTTATTCACATTCGAACACTGAGTTTTCGTGTACAAGAAATCAGTTAATATGAATAGTTTATTAGGTATTCAATAAGAATAATACCTAATTTAAAAACGGTTGTTATTTAATTATTTATACAAATTAATGTAAATATTCCATTCGCTTTCTCGTGAATGAATTAATGAATGAATCAGTCCATAATAATTTTTTACATATGTATATTATACAAGTAGAACAATGAATGCTATCTTTTAAGTTTGATAAGAACTGCAGAAGTTGTATAAATCAAATGAATATGTAACAACTTATGTCGTATATATTATATAAATCAAGATTATGTAAATTAACTTAGAAAAAGAAGTTCAGCAGACTTCAGGTTTCACATATTTTAGAATTTTCACACGCGTATTGATTCTCAAATTTCAGTATTACTTACGATTCTCAGTTTATTGATATTTTATTGATTTTTAATAAAAATACATGCTGTTTTAAAATACATGCAAAGTTCATTATAAAAAACTATTTAACTAATTTATATTTAGATTATGGAAAAAGTACATAAATTCTCTTTCTTATGTCGCTCTTTATAAAAATGTGATTTCATGAATTTTACGCCACAAAATTTTTGTCCTATTTTTAGGAAATCAGCCTTTGTCCGTGAAACTCAAAAGTGCCTACTTACTTATTCACGTGTGAAGTACAAACTCGAATAAGCCAGGAATGAAATTGTATTTCAACGATTTAAGCAAAAGCATCTAAAACTAGCCATTAAAGTTTAATGTTATCGTATCTATAGTTGGTCCTTTTTTTATTTCTTTCTGACTCTTTCCGGCTCAGAGCCAAAGAACTTAAGTTTATTTCATGACACTACCTACGCCATCATTGACTTATGCAATGTGATTTTCTTAATAATCCACTGATAAGAGCAGCTGCTGATACTTTTCTTTTAATTATCAAATAGGCAACTTTCTTGTCAATATTATTCATTCATTGAATGCAGATGCAAAATATAAGAATAATTCTCTTGTCTTTATTATATTCGATTTATAAATTTCTTCCGCAATAATATGTGAGTAATTAGTCTTCAGAGCAATTGATGAGTGCAGATAAGGGTATTGCAATTAAAGATTATCTGCAAATAATTAGTGATTTACGCTATCGGTACGTCAATCGTTACTTGCATTTAATTATTAGAAAATGAATTATTCATTTTTGAAGTTGAAGTATGTTCACTTTCCTTGATTCTGTAATTCGAGGTCATTCTTTTGTTTAAAGTAAACAGTGAAGATTACTGTAACAGCCCTCTCCAACAAAGAGTACTTGTGGTCAATTTACCGGAAATAATATACAAAATATTAAAATTTTTCGTATATAAATGAAAATAAATGTAGCAAGTAAAGATAGAAGAACCCACATTGTCTGAGATCGTTGTAATAAAACGTGTGGAATATTGACCGTTTGCATATATTTTCAGAGAGTCTCATTCCTTTTTGAGATTTTCATGAGAATATACAAAGTGCATGTTTGGAATTTTTTTAAATAAAATGGCAATGACGCAAACTGATTCAAATGACATGGCATTTGCGCAGGAGATAATAATCTTGAAAAGCCATATTTCTAGCTTCTTAATTTTATCATTATTTACTTAAAATGAAAAATAAGAAATACACAAATTGGAATTTACATATATAACCAAAATGATTACTTTTTTCATTTCCATCTCCAAGTTTTTTCTGACAAGATAACCAGTAATTCCATATCAAGCATTGAACACATTAATTACTCCAAGTCATATGTCAGTTGCTTGGAAGGAATTATCACGTGAATTATATCTGTATAATAAAAAAAGGTGTGAATTTCCATGTAAAATGAACTCTATGGCATATTGTTTAGCACCTTGTTTCAGAAAAGACGAAAAGGAACAATCAGAACTTTTATAATGACATGGAGATTGCGTAAATTCCTCATTTTTTAGCCAGTTTTCATTCAAGTGCGAGGATTGCCTTTTCAAAGATGTGAATGACCGAATGTAAATGGCAGGTAGCCAGAAAATTTTAGGTCGATCCAACACCGACTCTCCATATCACAAAATGAGTTGCTTCTCCCAAATTTCCAAAAATAGAGTAAAACTAAATTTTAGAAAAGAACAATGCTCTTTTCGTAATAATTTTCAGAAGTCTCAGATTTTTGAACATATTATGTATTTGGGCGAATATAAAAATGTAATGTACTTTGTTATTTGTTATTGTCCACTATACATACACTTTATTTTTAAAGAAAACGTGCTCAGGTTTCTTATGCAAGAGATTTCTATTTTGTGAGTGCTTAAGTAAATGAAGGTCAGATATTTTCCTTTCTGTCAAAACTTGAAGATCAAAGTGGATGGAAATATATATTAATCTTCTTCAAATCTCTTATGTTTTTCCACTTTATTTTAAATCTTTTGCTTTTAAATAAAACGCACGAGGAAAGAACAAGAGCATCTATAATATAAGAAAATGGTTTAGCGACATATCGGTGTGCGGAATGTGTCCCGATAAGCACGTATCGAATTAATTAGCTAATCTGAATTTTCTGCAGCGCGATTAAAATGCTGGGTGGTTGACCACGTGCTACAAAGTTTGTAAATATACAATAATGACGTACATTCGAAGAGAGGCGTGACAACCGTGACCATCGCATGGGAAATTTTTCGTGCGAAAATACTAAAATTGCATGGTGACGTACTTTCGCTGGAATCTTTAATTAATTCGTGAATCAGACGGGATATCAGAGGCTGATATGTCAAATCTTCAATAAAATGTTCCACTTTTCGTGATACAACCAATTTCGGTAAATTGTGTAACATTTTCATAAAATGTTATACTAGTGATTAATAATACAATCTCTAAAGTTCCATTTTTAATATTTTGAAATCCCTATTAAAATCCCTTCGATTTCTTTTCTAATGACAATTTGAACTCTGATGACTGATAATATATTATTTTTATAACATGTTATATTATATGATTACTTTTTGTATTGACTTTTAATGTCTGATGCTTGCTTCTTTTTTCTCACGCCTGTCGTACTTCTCTCTCACCTTTTTTCTCTTCTGTCTCGATCGCTGTCTTCCTCTTCATTATAAAACGAACCCTTCGGCCAAGCTGAAAAATTACGGAATCTTCCACGAGCCATGCCAACGACCTTCGCATCGTTTGCGGGTGTGGAGTTCAAGGGATAAATAAAATTTGCAATCGTTGTAGAAATAAGTTACTGTAATCACTTGCATTCTTAAATCATCAATTGTATTTGAATTATTAAGAAAAATGGGACAAAGTTCTTATCAAGTTTATAATAGCGACAATGACGTGTCGGATTGACTTTAATTCGAGTTGTGCAATCTCATTGCATAGTGTGATGACTTTCTCCGAGGCAATTATCATTCATGCAAGTAACGTCGCCGAGGAACAAAATCGAACTCTGATCCGGTTTTTACGGCACGTGCTATTGGATTTTCCGCGTAATTACTATACTGCTGCGTTGACCTAAAGTATGAAAAATTATTATGAAAATCGAATCTCTCAAGTGTTGAATTAGTAGAAAAGTTTAAAGCGCTCTTATTCGCACGTTTACATCTTTCATAAAGACATGGGCGTTTTAAGAGATTTAAAAAGATTTCAAGTGACTTTAAAGGATTTTGAAATATTTTAAATTTTTTCAAGATATTTTAAGTGATTTTAAGAAGAATTTGAAAGAGATTTACAGAAGATTTAAAGGATTTTATCGACTAGAATTATTAGAATGAAAAAATATAATTAAAAAGGTGAAAAAAATTAAAGAAGTTCGTAAGCATTTTTAAAATATCTTAAATGTATACAAGCAATACCTTATATAAATAAAAAATTGAAAAGAAACAAACTTTTGATTAGGGGTGGGGGTTTCTGTCAAAATTCCCTAGTTCCGAAGTTCGTGTAGCGCCGCCCATGTTTTTGTTGCATTATTGCCAATAACGGTATTTCAAAGTTTGTTTTTCTGAATAAATCATAAATATATCTTACTACACTGTCATTTCAAAATCACCGCCCCTCCATGCCTACGCCTAATTTAATGAGAGGGCTCCAGGCTTTTAGTTACGACACTGCCCTTGGTTCTCAAATGTACCAGCCACGAGAAAATAGTAGACGCCCAAGTACTGCAATGCGTATCACCAAAGGCGATAAAAAAATGCAATATATACTTCTCCAACAATTTGTAACTCCTCCAGAAATATCTAATTTAAAAAATACGAAATAAATTAAATTTCCTTGTCAAAAAGTATTTTGAAATAACCAGTAAGAAATACGTTCTGTTGGGTGATAAATGAAAATAATTTATCAAAGATTTTACCCCCCAGACTTAAAATTTATTTTCTTATTTTTTCGTGGCAATCATTTTTGCAGATTCATTTTAAAAAGCAGAGATAAAATTAAAAATAGAATTCAATTTCGATTTGTCACTTTTCTTTTGTTCTAGAAATTGCAGGCGGAAACAATTTTAAGGTGAGAAATCACCTCGAAAATATAATAGCGGCATGTTTAGCAGACAAGAGTTGAAGAGTGCCTTTGACAAATGTATATTTTTCGCGGGAAGAAATAAATAATCCCACGCCTGGAGAATTGGCAAAAGGCCGTTTTAAGAACTAGGAACTACCCATTACAAAAAAATACGACTTCTGCTTATGGGATTCGTTTGCGTGGGTGTTGCATGTGTAAATCGTTGCAAAAAATTCTCTCTTCAGTCTAAGACCTTGTTCACTCTCTCGGCATGAGGAAGAGTTTTAAATTTTCCCATGAGTTGGAAAATTGTAGAAACAAAGAAGAAGACCTATAATTTTCATTATTTATAAGATTATACAGGGAATTTAAGAAAGAATTGAAAAGTTTAGAAAATTCAACTTCTTTTTACAAATTTTTGCTTCCTCATAAAGGAAGCTTTGTAGCGGTGACATTATCCAGATCGGAAAAATAGGTTTTTTGGAATATATTTCAAGTAGTACTTATTCCACCCTATAATACCTTTATTATGTCCTAACGGTTTATCAAAATATTGAATTTTACATTTTTTATGTAAATTGCTCATTCGATAAGCACCAGAGTTGATACAACTCAGCATCAGTTATTTTTATAAAATGTATTGTAACTTGAACAGATGTGCAAAAGGGTGTAAAACTCGCAGGTACTTTGTACTTGGAATGAATTGTATTCAGATGCAGAGAAAAAATGGTACAAATTCTAAAGTTGTCGGCCTTCTAAAGATTTATTTTCCGTGGCTTATTGCCCCTGTTCTCGAACCAGCTCCAGGTAGAAAATATTTCGAAGTGCCCCTCCCTTCTTTTTTCTCAAGATCAAGGCATTTGACAAACTGCAAAATTCTGAAATGAAGCTGAAGAAAATTTTCTTGCAAACAAAATTTATTTCAGCCTTCTTGTTGTATAAATACTACAGATTTATGTCTATGGAGAAATATTCGTGTGTACAAATATTCTTATATAAAAATAAGGTCAAATGAAATGGAAAAAAAAATATTATATAAAAATATTGATAGGATCTTTATAATGCATGGGCGGCGCTACGCGAACTTCCGGAAGGGGAAATTTTGAGAGAACGCCCCCTCCCCCCCCTCTCCGAGGAAAAAGTTTGTTTCTTTTGAATTTTTTCAGGAAATTCAAGACAATGTTTCAAATTTATCAATTGAAAAAAGGTCAATAGGTGGCGACCTGCAATGGCTGCGTAATCCATAATGAAATGAAATAACGCCAGCTGCACAAATAAAATAAAATAAAGGATTTAAATAAACATCGTAGCGTGACTCAATCCTGGCTTGATCTTTGGAGAACGTGCACGGAAATCATAGCAATCGGTTTTTTGTTCAAATTAAACTCCCGAGGTTAAAAGGGCATCGTCTTCACACGAGGTCACCTAGAAATTGGATTCGTATCTCCTTTTGGACTATTTCTACACTGAAAAAACGATTGGTTAGGCCAACATACTTTGGCTTGTAATATATGCCGTTGCTACTTTATTGGTTGAGACAACCACTTTTTTTGTTGGCGGTGCTATCCGGTTTGTTGAGGTTGGCCCAACCATATCGTTTTTTCAGTTTAACAAAGTATTTAATTTATATGTAATCATCCTTCACCCACGAGGGTAATTAATTATGACTCTTTACTAATAAGGAAAAGTGAGTTAACTAGCTTATCGCGAATTCTTGTC
The DNA here is from genome assembly GCA_032275165.1 of Synergus magnus. NCBI lineage: Eukaryota > Metazoa > Arthropoda > Insecta > Hymenoptera > Cynipidae > Synergus > Synergus magnus. The sequence goes on along the minus strand of JAUESH010000015.1, from coordinate 8,101,147 downwards.
ATCCATCATGATTGAGGATTAAATATTAAATTCTTCAATAATAATCATGTATGAACTTTCACACCATTAAAAATTGAAGAATAACGAAATTGATTGTTTTGAAACTTAGGTATACACATTTTCAAGTGTAGCTATTTTTATATCATCCTTTTCTGAGTTGTATAATATCTCTTTGTCGTTTATAAAAATACATAGCACGCGTATTAAGAGAGAAAAATAAGATAACTATAAAAAGGACTATTTTTAAATGTATGCTTATTTTTAAAAGGATAATTCCCTATAGATGGAAGAAATCTTAATGGTATTAATAACGGCTCTGCAATCTCATTACACAATGAAACATAGACACATCAAGCGATGAATTTGCAAAATCATGAGCTATAAATATAATTCAACAACGAAAATAGACTCTTTCAAAAAGTTAAGTTCCGCATCGCTGAATTTATGCAACCTTTTATCATTTATCAGATCTTAAAGAAGATAAGGTTTCCGAGTACTTTTACAAGCCAATTACATTTATTTTGCAATTTCTTTTATCGGAAATAGCATCGAGGTATTTAAAAATAACTTTACAATCTCGAGAATGGTTGCAGGTTTTTTTCGAAACTTTTTATCAGAAGCTTCGAGCCTCTCGATGTTATCGATGACTAAGATGCATAATCAAAAAAGAGCATGATTTCAAAAATATATTTATATTTTGAAAGTTATATTTAAAAATAAGAAAAAAAGTTTTAAGTGCAGTTTACAGAAATTTGATTTGTTCTCTGCTTTGACTTTTTAAAAATAGAGCAAAGGAAATCTAACAAATTTCAGTGTCATGTTAACAAATTGCGTAGGTGACTAAATGACATGGTCAAGGTCTGGAATCTGATTGAAACATAGAATTGTAAAAACGGAGCATTGATATTATACAATTAAGTTTGACAGCAGTAAATTACACCCAGTAATAATGAGATAATGATGACACAACCAATGCGTTCTCTATATAGTTTGGAAGCTTGTGCTATCATTTTTTTTCGCATTATATAATTCGAGGATTAAAGTCTGCTGAGAGTGAGATCGCCCACTCAAAAATAAAAAGAAATGGAAACACAAAAATTTGTCATATCGTAAGATATCATCGAATGAAAAAAATTTCTTAATTTCATTGATTGTTTCATTGACCCCAAACTAGAGATATAAAAAACTTTTATATGGATACATTTTAAAAAGAGATTTATTCTGATATCAAATCAGTGAATCAGAAGTAATAATCAAAAAGAATATTATTTAAAAATCGGAGTCATTGAACTAAGAGGGAACGTACTTGAAATTTGTTTAGCTTATCTCTTTTCTCATATGTTTGTATGAACATTTGGGTCCAGATTCAACTCTAATCTTTAAAGTTTGATGTAAGAAATTGTAAGATATTAAGAGACAATGTTTCTCTCGTTATGATTCTTTGCGCATTGAATTTATTTTAAAATCAATCTCGCAAGTATATTTAAAATTACGAAAGTACACATTACTAGTTTCTTAGACTCTCGTCTTACGTCACTAAAAGATGATGTCTATACTTTCGAAATGCATTGCGAATATTTATTATGTGTTCTAAAGACGAAAACACACAAACAGTGAAAAGTTTTCCAAACGAAGATAAATGATTGACAAAAGTACTCTAGGTGCCAGGAAAACAATAACTCTCGAATAAAGCTTTTGTATGAGGAAGTCGTAAATCATAAATCATTGAATGTCATCATACCTCATTAATTAAATCGTTAAAGTCATAAAGAGTCATAAGGTCTTATTAAATTATTATTTGGTCGTTAATCATAAATTAATTTATTAATTGGTTGTTATTCAATTATTTTTCATAAATAATATTCCTTATTAAATGTTTATGAATTTTTCATGTTGAAATTGCGAATTTTAAGAGATTTCAAGGTATCTTAAGGGATTTTATTCAATTTTAAGGAATCTTCAGGGATTTCAAAAGAGTTTAAGGATTTTCAACAAATTGCATGTAATTTTATGTGACTTTAAGGAATTTTAATCCATATGAAGAGATTTCAAGAGATTTAAAAAAATTCCAAGGGACTTTTACATTTTTTTTTAAATAGCTGAAAAGAGTTCTCTAAAGAATTTTCCAGAGATTTCTATAGATGTCACAAGATTTCGAGACATCTTAAATGATTTCATGAAATTTTAAGGGTTTTCAGTAGATGTCAAGTGATTATTAAGAATTTCAATGGATTTCAAATCAATTAAAAAGAATTTGAGGGATTTTCAAGGGTTTTTAAGATGTTTTAAGAGATTTTAAGAAATTTATTCGAGAAATAATGGCGTATTGACAAAGTTTAATTAATTTGAAAAATGAGTAATGATATATATCACCATAAAACCAAATATGTGTGGAAAGCAATGATTGGATGCCATTAAATGTAAGCAATTCTGACTCATGTCAGTTTACTTTTATGAGCGAAGTTCACTCGTAGGATTATTTCCTTTCTTGAGTTTCGACCTATGGTCGTTTGAACGAGAACATACTCGATTCCTCAGAGTTGCGGACAGTCTTGCTGACCTAATAACCTGCCTCTCAGGTTTATCTTCAAGAAAGCTTTGTTTTTCACTGACAAAAAACTATTACTATTTATTACAACACAAAAGTATTCAGTCTGAAATCCTATTGAAATTCCAATTCCAGATAAGAGTTTTGTTTTAGCTCAAAAGGATTGAAAATTTAAACATTCAATCCTTCTGTGACATTCTGTCAAATTTTCGTAAACACGTCAATCAAGAAAATCGCTTGTTTTCACAGGAATAATGCACAGTGAAAGTGAATTTGTGACTTGAAATTTGATGCTTTTTTTACAGGAGATAAGAGATTTTGCGAGGGAAAAAATAGATTTACGTAAGATACAAAGTTCATGTTTAAATCGGACTTTAGAAAAAATATGCTTTTAGCAAAGAGGCATGAAATAACGGTTTTCTAGGGACAATTATTTGGATAAATATTTTCGATAGGAAGTTTGCTGGGAAGGAGAATTAAAGAATGTAGCGCAAAATCAGGAAACCTTGGGCTTTTGGCAGGTTATTATGAATAATTATGAATAAACATTATTCCCAGGGCCTCGTTATACCGATGACTGATGGATCTTAGTTACGGAACATAATGGCATGGAAGCAAGCCAGTATGGAGGTGTTAACAGGTAAAGATGTTTGTACATTCTTCGGAATGTGGCTTGTACTAATTGAATAGTGTACGCTAGTATACGATCGATAAACCACGAAAAATTCTAGTGCAAAAACGTCAAAATTCGCTTCTCAGTGAGAAAAAAGAAAGTATAAAGAAATTGTTAATTCTTCTTCCAATAGTAGTTTATGTGCAAATATTTGCTTCAATCTCAATGAATTTGATTGCATGTAAACAAAAGAAAAGATGCATTTTTAAATGTATTATTATATAGCAGAAATTTATTCGTCGTTGCCCGGGATTTTAAGATATTTCAAGTGACTTTAAAGAATTAAGGGATGTTGAAGAATTTTTAAAAGAGTTCAAAAGATATATCAAAATTTTGAGACGAAACCTGTATAAATTATTAAAATTTATTAAAAACATAAGAGAGGAATATTTGTTGGGTATCGCTAGAGTCAAAACGTGATTTCATCCTTTGAAGAAGTACTTTGGCTTTACAAATATATTTACAATATAGATAGAATGCTAATGATAGTCACGAGAAGTTCGCGACTCATACAGTTAAGCGAAATACGAGTATGGAAATTAATTTTCCTCACATATATAGTGAGTTTACTTCTCTATTCTTCTATTTCATAAAATAATTTCTTCAGTGTATAAAAACCTCAAAACTTCAAACAAAAAACTAAACTTTTTTCGAACTTTCTTTTTTCGTAGACAAGATATTTAATAAATTCTAATTGTCATAAATCAACAATGATTCTTAACCATTTTTGATTTCCAGGAGATGAAACCACACTAATAAACAAATATTACTTAAATAAAAAGCTTCCTTTTAAAAACTTCCTTATATAAAAACTTGATTTTAAACTGAAACTTTCCTCTGAATAGATACATTGCGTATTGAACATTGGTCGAATCGAAAACGGACATCCTGTGCAGACCGATTCGAATGCATACATGCCAGCATTAGCGATCGTGACTGACATTATCGAAAGGAAGCACAACCATGTAAATTGTAATATACACTCTTTAAATCTATATTTATAGGCAATGTACCGTTGTATTAAATCATTGATTCTACATATTCTCCCAGAATGGAATAAAAATCTAGAAAACTTTGAAGAAGATCCTCAGAGTAGATTTTCAATGACCCACTTTAAAAATGTTCATTTTATCAAAACACAAAGGAGAGCAAAAATTATGGTATGTAGCGGGACAAAACAATTTCCTCAAATATATCTTAGATTTCGAAGGTCGAATCTGATGCCACAAAGGCCAATAGTTTTTCTCATTTTATTTTCAGAGGTCCTACGCTTTATTATGTCGCTCCAGATAACGAATCGCGCGGAACCACAAGGTCTTCCGTGTTCAGGAAAAACGCAATTACGGAAGTTTATACATCGCTTTGTATTGATAATCCCGAATTTCCATGGATGCATGCCATTGTTATTTGTAAGTTACGGTAAAAAAATCATATATTTTGTACTTTCGATTTTTATAAAGGAATTGACTAAAGAAAAGCATTGTTCTAGCGTTAAGATAATTGACAATTGAAACTATTAATTTATCATTGTCTTATTAAAATGTAACGGTTGCAACTTTACAATTTTTGCGTCCCTCTCTATAATGTGCAAAGATATGAAGACATTCGTTCGGACATTCGGAAATAATGCAATGTCAAGAAAGAAATTCAGTCTTCAGTTATAACTGAGAAAATTGACATTGTTTTCTTTAAAACAGTAATTAGAAACTTTCCTTCTTCAACCTGATATCAAGCAATTAGTGTTGCTACATAGTTCAGCGTCTTTTAAGTCCTTGGACTTCGAGCGAACCAGATTAAGTTATAATCTATTAATCACGAGTCACAAGAGTGACTCTGAAACTACCTGCATACAGTTAATTATTCACTGAAAATCCAGCTGAAAATATAACTTCTAAACAAACATTTCAAAACTTAAATTTTAAACGTCAAAGATCATTAAAAGATATTTTTTAAATCCAGATTATTATTTGTATTCGATTCACGTTTCTACTCCTATTTTTAAAAGAATGTAAGCTCGTGTGTGTGTTCCGAATAGGCCTCCACACCCTTGAGGCTATCAGAACCAAATTTTGCAGGGCGTTATAAATTTGTCCTGAGGATTTTTTTAAGATATTTTAAAGGTGTTTTCGAACTTTTAAAATTAAATTTTTTTATACATATTTCAAGACATTGAGAATGATTTTAAGGGCATGTGATACTTTACCATAAAAGCAAATTTAGTTTCTCCAACTTTATGCTCGCAATAATAAATATTTTTTTTTTTTTAAACTAGGCCATTTACTTCCATATGTACGAAACGGAGGTAAAAGGCGTAGTTTTCGCAAAAAATATTTATTATTACGAGCATAAAGTTGGGGAAAATTTTACTCTTATGGTAATTACCACATGCCCTTAAAGAAATTTAAAATGAAATCTCTTTAAATTCTTGAAATATTTTTGAAATCCCTGGAAATCTTTTCAAACCTCTTGAAATCTTTTCAATTCTTTTGAAATCTCTTGATGAAACCGCATCAAAAATAGGAAGATAAAAGCCATAAAAACTGCGATTTATTGATTCATAGGGTTTTTCCAACTGAGGGTTTACGTGCAATAACCGGTTATAGAATTCTAGCGCTCAGTTTCGTTGGCCCCTGAGAGCTTGTAAAAAATTTTTCAAATTTCAATTTTGCAAATACGTATTTAAATAGTTATTGCACGTAACTCCTCAACTGTATATGTACAAAAATAATTGTAAGCTTGATCAAACGAAAGCTTTTATACTCGTTGTTATTGTGATCACTTGACATAACAAGAGCCTTGCTTAATTAATTTAATTTAATAGTAACTCCTTTGAAAACTGGGATAAAGTTGAAACCTCCACACGTGTCATTAGATTACTGGGAATTCTGATATTATATACGTTACTGTCCTTATGACAAACAGTAACATCGTCAGAATCTCTGGTGTAGATTTCTTCATATTTATGATAATATACAATGACGTGGTTGGAAACCACAGTTATGTTATTTTGACGTCAGTTAGTATTTTTTGTTGTAAAAACGTTGAAAAGTTGATTTAATTATCATATTATGTATCATATTACCTCTTTTCAATTTTAAAGAAATATTATTTAATAACTAGAACTAGATTAATAAGTAACAAATAAATAGTAATAAAGATCAGTGAAAGATTAATTTCATAATTAAATAGAATAAAATTATGTTCCAGTACAAACGTTTAGTTTTTTGCCATCCGCTATTAAGAAAGATAATTATCTATAATTACAGTTGAAAGACAATGGCTCATAGTTATTTAAAATAGGACTAACCATTAACAGCAGTTCAAACGTTTGCGTAAATTTCAGTTCTTGCCGAATAAAACTTGCATATAACACTTATTTTCTTAACTTTCTTTTTTGTTGTTCAAACTTTTCAAAGTGTAGCAATCCGCGAAATTAACGAGACTTCATACTTGCTACTTTCTGTTGTAATGAAAATCATAAAATCTATCTACACATATATTTATCTATATATAAAGCTGAATGTATATATATGTGTGTATGTGAACTCTTTTGAAATCCCTTGAAATTCCTTAAAAATAAATGAAATCTCTTAAAATCCCGGGCAAAACCGGGTAAATTTCTGCCAGTAACGTATATAAATATCATAAAATGTCAGAGAGATTTTGAGGCCCAATTGTTGTAATTATTTGATGATTAAATCATCCGGTCTTGATGAATTGAATTAGAAAAATAATAAAAAATCAAGTTGCCGACAAGTGTCTATATACCATGAGAGCCGCTATAATTTGACAACTATATATGTATATACTATCCATCATGTTCTTCCGGTTATAGAGGCTGTTCGTGCGTGCGACAAACCTTGGCGATGTTTGCCGTGTTAATAATGATTCGAAGGCGATGACCGTTACGATCTGATGAATCTCTGATCTCAGTCGAATCGAAAGTAATCAATATACAATTTTGCACATTTTTTCTCTTGCATGATGTCATTCGGTTGTCTGCACATGATAATGACATACTTATATCTTTTTCGAATTTAAAAACGTGCATCACTTGTAAATATAGATAGCCATGTGAAAAATCGTTAAAAATGTCTTGCTATGTTCATCCAATTGCATCTAAAATTGATTTTAGCTCTCACGGTAGTTATAACAAAAGTTATTTAAATCAACTTGCGATGACGTATAAATTGTACATGAGTGCCAAAGTTTTAAATATGAACATAATGTGTGCATTAATATGTCAAATTTCTTTGGTCCTGCCAAAAGAAATGCCAAAAATACGTGCATACTTTTAGGACTACATTTACTATTCCTTGTCGTAAATTTTCGATTTTTATGGCATTTGCATTGAATATTAGTTCGTTAGACAGTTTATAATAAAAAAAGTCCTTTTAAGTGAATGTTGATTTAAAAATCCTACAATGACAATAGACTATTTGTAATTTATCTCCTGGATAAGTAATTAAATATAAAGGTATGTTTTGAAAGAGGTCTTTAAATATCTTGGATTTACATAATTATCAGCTGAGTGAAGTCAGCCAACTTTCTCCTAAATATGATATTAAAAAATGTTAAAATTTTAATTACGATAATTATAATAATGCAAATTATGGAAGAATTCAGAAGGAAAAAAATTTATTGGTATTTAAGCGATGAAAACAAAAGTGTAAAGTTCAGTTAACATTTATAATAGAAAAGCTAAAAATAACCATGTAACTTGTTCTCGACGAGGTTCAAAGGTTGTGTAAGTGGCAAATATGTCGGCCTACATAATCACCAAACTTTCTCTGGGCTACGAAAACGTGATTGGTTGATGTTGTTCCCTCTCTCTCTGAATTTTGAATATTCAGATTCAGATGCCTTAACAGATGCATTGGTCTTTGCAATTTGATTTTCATAAAATTTGAACACAAAATTAAGGGCGTTGGAGCGTTTAAACCAAAAAAAAAACATTGTAGAATGACTCAAATCTCCACCTCATTTCTGAAATTGTATGGTAAAATCGCAAAAATGCATTGTTTGACGTATCCTCTAATCCAGATCGATTTCTCGATGGCAGGACTTGTGGTAAGTATCTCTTTTCGGGAAAAAGAAAGTATTTTTGTTATAAAGTACAAAAATACTTTCTTTCTCCTGAGAAGAGATACTATAAGCCCAAGTCCTGCTGTCGAGAAACCGATCTCGATTAAAGGACCCGTCAAAACAATACATTTTTGCGAATTTATCACGAAATTTCAGAAATGAGGTGGAAATTTGAGTAATTCTACAGATTTGACCATTTTATATATATTTTTTTATTTTTTAGCCCAGCGCTCCAACATGCTTAAGTTTACTTAATTAAAAAAATCTTCACTAAAGGAAAATAAATCACTGTAGAGTAAGGGAAAAAGTAACTTCTGGCGAGAAGATTGGCTACATTAATTCTAAGAAACTCTTTGTCTTACCACTGTGGACAGAATGATGGAAAGATGCGGACCTTGGCCAAAATGTCCGGAAGCAATGGAAGCTCTCTAATTGAAAACATCGAATCTTAAGCTGCGTTCCATTTTCGCGAGTGTTAGAGATAGTTTGAGACACGAAACGATATTTTCGTACTCGGTTGAACCAGATTCCATGTAATCTGACACACATAAATCCGGCACATATAAAAATGCATTAACTTTTGGTTTGAACACTTTGAAACTGTTATATTCATGGGCGGCCCTACACGAACTTCCGGACTAGGAAATTTTGACAGCACTAACCTTCCCAAAAAAAATTTTTTTTTTTTTTTGTTATTTATATAAGCATATATATCGCTTGTATAAGTTTTTTCAATATATTTCAAAAGTGCTTTTAAAAATACTCCAAGTAACTAGAATTTCTTTTAAATCTTTTGAAATCCTTAGAAAAAACTTTAATATCAAAATCTGTTAAAATCCCTCCTGCATGTTGGAATGCTAGGAAATAAAAAACTCAACATATTTAAAAATCATAAAAACGTTATCAAGAATGCTTGAGTGAGAGCGTTGAATGAAAAAGTATTTAGTTGCTTTCTGATCTCATATTACAAAAAGAATCACTTATTCTGCTAATTTTTAACACGCGCTATCGACATCACGTACGCCTTAATTCCTGCGAACATTTTCTTCAGTATGATTATCATTTTTTTTTATGGAAATAATAAACTGACATCTAAATTTTAAAAGTCGCGCTAATAATGAATAGTAACGTATGAAATTAATTCGTTGGAAATATAGGTCAATATCGAAAATATAGATATATATATCCGTCGATGGTTCAATTACATTAGACCTCAAGCATTTCTCTCAGTTCGATTGCCTCATTGAATCTAGTTTACGAGCTTACTAATCTCCTCTTGCAGCTTTGAAATCGAAGCCTTGAATTTCGTTTATATAAATTGAATTTTTGAAGAATAAGCGCGGACATTGCTTTATTTAGGTCAGTTTAAAGTTGTAATTGGTTCCCCGTGACAAAATCTGGAACACTCGCGAGGACGCGCTATATCTCTGTTATTGCATTTGTAAAATAAATATCCACAATTTCGCGCTTTCTATTTTTCTTTCGTCTGAGCCGTCTTTAGAACCTTTGCCCCTCAACGTGACCCCGAATTTGACTCTACATAAAAGAAACGAAACCTCTATTATCGCAATCTTATCTATATTTTAAAATAATTCTCCCGATTGTTACCTATTCTGAATTTTTTAGAGAAGTATTTTTTGCTGTTGTAAAAATTAATGTATTTGAATTAGAAATCTTTAAAAGCTTCTGTATGATGGTTTTTTTTATTTTTTTTCAGGGACTAAAAGCAGAACGAGAGAAAAAAATGTTAGAAGGAAGTATGAACATTTCCTTGAACTTTGACGTGCTGAGAAGTTGCCATTTTTGATCGGCGTCAAGTCATTTCCGGAAATAAAACCTGATTTACACGTGCTCGACGATACACCGACGAGTGACCGGTAAGTGACTGTATAATTATATTAGAACAGTCGTTTATGTACTGGGAAAATATTCTGGACAGTCATATTTAAAACGATGAAACAAATGTTGCAATTTTCCATTGAGATGAGTCCAAAACCTCTATATTTTACTATACTTTGTTTAAATTATGAATTGTGGGTGTCAGTGAGAAAATACACTGCAGATAACCTCAGGATATGAAATATCGACCGCTTAATTTGCTATGCGACTCACATAACGGAATCTTCGCAGGTCAAACGTCGAGTGGAAAAAAGGTGTAATCATAAGGTCGCGCAGAAAGTGTCTTGGAAAGTTTCTGAGTATGTTTAATATCGATTAGTACATGAAAGCCTGAGTGGAATAAAAATTCCATTTAAAAAAACTTCCAGTAGGGGTAAAAGGTGATCAACTATTCATACAAATGTGGTTGATATATTTTCCTCACAGTGCATGTTTGAACGTCTAATATAAATTCAGTCAATTATTTATTATTCATGAGACATATTTGCAACTATATTTTCACTTCGAATAAGAGTCAAATAAGTAATTTGAATTGAGGTTTTATTCTTATATATAATTTGCATAAATAAAATTATTGAAATGTTAAATTCACAAACGAAATATCGCTTTTGATTTGATTCTGGACACGAGTGGTTGGCAAGTGGCCCACTGAGTGATGCTTGTAGTAATTTTATTACATCAGTGCTATTGTCTGCTATAAAGAGCGTTGTCCGATATGTCCGTTTACCGGTAATTCGAGTAACGTCATGTCTGGCCAACCGGATGTTTCGCGTAATCTCGTTGGGATAGAAACAGATCCAAATTCGTTGTATTAAACCGTATTAAATTTAATATAATTACATTTTTTATTACCTTATGGAACTCTAGCTAAAATTAGCGTGCTATACGCGCGCTTTTATCTCCCTTTTTTAATAGCCTTTATCAATGGTAATTTCCTATTAAAATTAGAATATATCAATATTTTTCAAAATTTTCTCATATCACTTTCAATCTTTTGAAACTCCATGAAATCTTTTTAAATTCCTTATTATTTAAAAAAAAACTTAACTGAAAACCAAAAAAAAATTCAGGACAAACTTTAAAATTCGACAAAATCCCTTAAAAATCCACTAAAATTTTCAAAATCCTCGAAAATCTTCTAAAATTTATTAAATAAACTATAAAAGCTACATAATATGACAAAATATGAAAGAAAGAATTGATACTTTATTATCATTAATATATGATCTTATGCTTCAAGTATATAAACAGTAATTAATACAATTATATAAAATTCTAATTTTTAATCCTTTCCTAGAACTCTGTTCTTATATTCTTTTAATTGAATAGGCAAATGCACTAGTCATGTTTACATGTAATTCACCATATTATTTCCTTGTCAATTATAGCATTCAATGGAATTTTATTAGATTATATGAACGATTTGAAGTATTTATAAATGATAAAAAAAATGATAGAGATCCTTGCTCTATAATCTTCTTTGTTGTGGTGTGACACCTGTGAGTTAATTACTTCTGAGTAACAATAAATTATGAGTTGTAAGATCAATAATATTAATGAAGAAGCCCATTGCGCCTATGTCAGAAATAGAAAATAATAAATTAAGTACTATTTTCATTATCTCTTCTAATTCATTTATTCTTGAGAATTATTGACGTTTTATTGTGAATTAATTTACATTCTTGTCAAAAATATTCATTTCTGCTCGCATTTCTGATCTTAGACGCATTAACAAAAGAATATTTAATAAGTTCTGAAATACATTAATTAACTACTAGAAAAAATAATTATTAAACCAAATACTGAATTTAGATACTAAATGATTCATAAAGAAAAATGATTCATAAAAGAAAAACAAAATAGTAAGGAGAAATTGATATATTTTTTCATAACCTATTGCTTATTCAATTATTCATATGCACTTAGTTCCTTGAAACAATTTATTTCTTTTACATCACTATTTCACACCTGCAGTAAAATAACTTGGTTTTTAGTTTCTAGTTAATAAATTCTTTATCAGAATCTTGGGGAAAATAAGTAATTTATGTCACTTCAGGTCATTGAGTAATCTTTAGGTGATCCATATGTTGCTTTTTTTATTATGAACGGGTATCCCTGATGTTCATCTTTATACAGCAATTAAATTTTAGCATGCGATTGGTATCTTATTATAGGTGCTTAATGTCAGATGTATCATCATTTATCACGAATAATCATGACTTATTATTCGTCAACTAATTGCTGCGCTTCAGAGCCGAGAAAAAAATTTGTTTGCATTTTCGCGCAAGAGGTTTCTCTGAAATGTAAATTTAATAAGGAAATCATTTAATTGAGAAGGAGTAATTAAAAATAAACAGGAATTTCGTGATTATCTACTAGATTTTCAATATTTGATGTATGCTTCTTAATTTGGAAATTTATCACATTGGGAAATTGACGAATTTAAACGTGTCTCCATTTAATGAATTTCTAGGTATTACGAGTTATTCTCCAGTTCCAAATTATTATTTTTTACTTTCTATTTTCCAAGCGTTATTATAAACAACAGATGAGAAAAAGCAACTGATGAGTACGTATTTTTAAAAATGACCTCCACTTGATCTTTAATATTTTGACAGTCGAAAAATGAACTCTTCTGATTTTATCTGGCAATCGTCATCGGTCGTCACCACCCCGTCGTTTGTTGTGCCAAACTTCTGAAAACTGTCATTCAGAAAAGAACTTAGTTCCTTTGATTCATAATTCTTAAACAAGTTTTAAAAGCAAAACGTCCAGAGGATATGAATCAACTCTCTTTTTCCCCTTTAATTTTTCAAGAGCATCGAATGCCTTTCTTATTCAAAAAAATAACTTCATGTGCATTAAGGATTGAAAGCTTTTTTTCAGTTCCAATTAAAAAATCGTTGTAATCATTTCATTTTCGATGATGATCGAAATGTAAAGTAATTTTACAAGTCAATCGTTAGATTAATGATTCTTTTTTTCCATTAGGGAACTGTTTTAATTAACTAAAATTATATGTATTTTAAGTGATTTAAAAAAAATATTAAAGAGTTTTCGAGAGATCTTTTGAAATCTTTTGAAAACTTTTTGAAATGCTTTGAAATTTTTAAAAATATTTTTCATAAGATTTTTAAAAATTATTCTAAGCATTCTCATCATCACTAAACACTAAACATGAATCCTAGACCATTCATAAAATGAGCGTCGCTGGTGTTATTAATTAGAGAAAAAGAGACAACACTCGACGAACAGAGATACATATAAAACAGATCAGACCTCGTGGAGTTTTATTCATTCATATATAAATCTTGAGACATGTACTCGCATTTGTGTGAGTAGCACTACAAACCTAATAAACCACAGATGCTCTCCTCTTTTGCAGGCAATGATATCACACAGGAAAATTATAAAATTACCAACTTCCGGATTTAGAATCCAATTAAAGAATATTACGATAATTTAAAGATAGAGATTCAAAACAAGAAATAAACTTCATCCTTTCTTTAAATATGAATCATGATTATAAGATCATCGACCTTACAGCAATAAATCTAGATAAATTTGACACTTGAACCTCGACTTGATATCCTTAATTATAATCTTTTGTTATAGCAGTCCTGAAAAAACTTATGGTATCCATTCAATGTCAGTAAAATGAGTCTATTGGTCTTTACGTCTTTAAAAGGAACCAGGAAATCAACAAGCATTAGAAAATAATCAGTCTACCAATATATAAGAACGACCTTGCCAAAGGCTTTGCAAATATGTATTCTATAATGCCTCTAAAGATTAAGCGTAGGCTTGCAATATTCTCTAATGGTTTTGCCGTAGCCACGATCTTTTATCAACACAGCGAGACGTTATCTTTTTGCTGAGAGAGCATTAGATGATTATTACGAAATAGAGACGACATAATCGGTTTTGCAATTGAAAACCAAGTCGCGATAATGTTGGCCTACACATCCGGTGCCCACTAACACCTGTTCACCTTTTTATCCTCCCCCTCTCGCTTTACTATTATATCTTTCTCCACTCGAGAGCGTCAGAATGTCTCATAATCTTTTGATAGGAGCATTCACTTGACCTCCTACAGGTTCAAGTAGACTAGATTTCCCACTAGAAGTCGCAGATGATTTCCGTTTAACATAATTGGAATACAATACAATATTTAAAATCCTTTCATCATAAAAGAGGTTGCGATTATACCGAAACTGCTTCTATAAATTCGACGTCTCGAAGTGATTCTCACATGATAGAGAGGTCAGGTTCTCGCTTCATCTATTGGCTGGATTTGTATTTGTCTATATTTCGCGGTCACTTATTGTTAGAATCAAGAGAGATTTTCAAGGATTTTAGGGGATCTCAAAAGAGTTTAAGGATTTTCAAGTAATTTCAAAATATTTAAAAGAATTTCAACGGATTTTAAGAGATTTTTTTTTAAGGTGATTTCAAAATGTTTTTGAAATTTTTTGAAATCTTTTCCAACTCATTTTATTGTATATCCTTAAAATTACACACTCACTTCGAGACTTGCAGTTAATAGAAGCAACTTTCAAGACAGGATTATTATTTTTGAGCCTAAAATGAAATTATTGAAAATTAAAATATTTTAAGATAACATTTTTTTAAATTATTATAAGCAGACATTGACAAAGGGGCGCGCATGACATTCTAGTAGAATTTAAATTGATGGTAAAATGATTCATCAAAAATTGAGGAAGAAGCGTTTTACATCCTTTCATCGTCAGACTAACAGGTTGTTTTTTTATAAAAGAGGTTTTTATCTTTTCTTGACCATCATTTCTTTCTTCTGCGAATCTTCTTCTTCTCTTGACTTCTTCTTTATCACTTCCTTGTATTACGCGAGGGAAGATTCGGATTCGTTTTATGGTTCTTCGAGACACTCTTGCATCACTCACTTCTGTAACAGGTTTGCATGTTCATCCTTGTCGTTGTATAATTATTATTTATCACACTGCTCTGACCTTCTCAATAGTAAGCCAATTGTTTACTACATAACTTATGTGAAGCTACAAATTTACTTTGAAACCTATATATCACCTCCAAAGATTTCGTAAAACTTTCGTAGTTGTGACCTTCTCTCTTCGGTTGGATGCAAAATAAAAAATTAAATGAGTTCTTGAAAGATGCAGGTATACAATAAAATAAGTTCTCGAAATCTCAGGCATTGTATCTATTTTTTATTTTTCCATTGTTATTTCTTTGTAGCAGCATTGCTCTTTTGAGTTCCATAACTGTTTATTGAACTTGCATGGAGTGAACGACATGATAATGATTGCAATTTACAATCATCCAGCAACTTGCGTGTGACCCTTTGCTATATTTAGATGATTTATTTTCGTAACCTTGCTCGCTTTTGTGAGCATTTGGTACCACCCTAGTGTCCTTATATACTCATCGATGGTACCAGATGGCTATCTCGCCTCGATATAACTAACCATAACTAAACTGATTTCCGTGGGCGCGACCTCGTACAATTTAGTGCCATACACTACGGTCAATACCAATCGCAGTGTGACTGATTTGAATAAAGAACAGTGACTCCCACACGACTTGTAATGTCCATCGGACATCCACATTAAATCCACGTTCCCATTTTGGCTTATCCGGATCCGGATAGTTTGCAAATTTACAAACCTGTACCTCCAACAGCACGTCTTGTTCAGGAAGACTTTTTTTTACCGATTACTCAATCTTCTATTTTTAAACTGCCAAAAAAATTCACTAATTTCAGGAAGTAAGCGATGTCAATTCATATTAATGGGATGAGAGATAAAAAATTGGATAAACATCAAGATATGTTTAGATGAAATCAAATGCTTTGAAATTGAAAAAAATTTTATCCGAAAAGCATAAAATTGTTGAATTTCAAATTGCAAACATGAAATTTTATATTTGGATATTATTAATTGTCCATACAATGTTTTTGATAAGATTTGATAATTTGATAAAATGTGTCTCCACATATGCCTGAGAATTACTAGAATTTTTGTACTAAATCAACTGAGATGGGGGAGTGCCTACTATCTGTCAGTAATTGAGATAGTCTAGGGACACATATTTCACTCTTGACGCTGATTTAGAAAAGATAGTCCAGCTAAATTACTAGATTTCACACCCTGTCGGTTACAAGAATAATGTATGGATTTCAAAATGAAAAAATGGTACATTCAAAATCAAAAAAGGCATGTTTTAATATACAATACAAAGCAAGGAAGTAAATAGAACCTGTTTGTACCAATTAAAGTCAAAAGTCATTCTTATTAATGTCAATTAAAATTGAACATTACTTATTCTCGTAACAACTCTGAAATAAAGAGGTTCTGTTTAACAATGAAAGAAAGGAAATAAAAGGCTTTGATGTAAGAGTTAACTGAAAGAACAATAACTAAACGTTTTATTCTTGGCTGACTCGTAAGAATAAAAGCATAATGAATGCACATTTGTACATCGGGGAAAGTATTTGATTGTCGAAAGTCTGAGATAATTGAAGACATGACACTGACCTAAAAGAGTTTACGTAGGATGTTTGCCATTTACGATTAACGTGTCAGTTATCTATGAAATAAACATAACCCAGAATCGAATCCAGGCCTTGATCTGACTAATTCAAGGTCCCAATTGTTTATAACTTTATTTTATCATGCTCCACTTTTAATTTATAGTGTTCAATATTACTTTCCGTCATCTGAAATATTTCAGAAAAAATTAGAATTATTGATAATTCTTTGTTATCTGAATAGAAATTAATGTATTTTTATCTCGATTTTTATATTTCAGGAGCGTGGAATTATTTATGAATGGATGGAGGTTGGACGGAGACGTCGGGCGGAGAATTGGGCGCGAGTCTGGAAGGTTTGGAGGGATGGAGGACCAACTCCAGAATCGCAATCTGGAGCCTCGTCCTCTTTGGCTCAATAATCTTGAATGCCACTCTCCTACTGGCTTTCCTCAAACGACCCGTACTTCGCACACTTTCCAACAGGTAATACATTCAATTAAAAATAAAAATAATCATCTTAAATAATTTCAAAGGATATTCAAAAAATTTCAAATGATTTCAAGATTTCAAGACATTCTTAAGAATTTCAAGAAAGAAAACTTTAAACGAGTTAAAGAAAATGGCATTACCCACATTTTTTTATTGAAATTAAAAATTATGAGAACAACAGTATCAAGGGATTTTAAGTAAAAGATTTCAAAAGAATTCCAAAGAGTTTAAGGATTTTCAAGAATCACTTGATATTATTTGCAATCTTTTTATACCCATTTTGTAGTCGAGGATTAAAAAAATACATTAGGTAGAATGTAATACATGCAGCATAGTGAAAGCTATATTTGTATTATACTCACAGTGTATAGACTAAAGATTAGAGCATAGCTAGGATACATTTACGCTTCCTTATTATAGCGAAGACTCAATTTCCGGACAGCTTTCGATTTCCCACCTCGACTTCCGAGTGCGGGCTTCTGTATCAATATTCCAGTCAATACGTATCTGATCTGAAAATTCAATTCATTATCAAAGTTCAACATTATTAACAAAAATCAAAACCTTTAAATCAAATTCCAAGGAATCTTGTGAGATTTAAAAAGAATATAAAAGGTTTTAAAAATTTCAAGAAAGTCTAATGATTTTCAAGAGATTTGAAGACATTTTAAGTGACCTTAAGGAATTTCAATGATTTTGAAAAGATTTCAGGAGATTTCAAAATATTTTGAGATAATTAAAGTAATTTTAAGAAATTTCAAGAGATTTTATGGGGTTTTAAAGGATTTCATGTTATTTTATAGAATTGAAAGGGATTTGAAGGGATTTCCAAATAATCCAAGAGGTTTAAATACATTTTAAGTAATTACAAGGATTTTGAAGAGATTTCATGATATTTTAAAAGACTTTAAATAATTCCAATGGATTTTAAGGGAGTTAAAAATATTTGAAACGAATAAATATAATGGTATTTTACAAGATCGCGATTTTATTGCTCTGTGAGTCTCTGAAGTGATGACAATTAAAAAAAGGAGAAGTGGAAATGCTTAGCTCTATCCGAACTTGTTTTGTAAGTTGCTTGACTAGATCGATTTCAAAAGTCGATTAGCTAATCCACAGCGTACGGCGTTTAGTGTTTACAAGACAAATACGGAATTATGTAACATTTGGTTCAATACTGTGGGTAAATCAATGTAAAGCAGATCAAAATATAACATTTTATTTTGTACATACAATGAGATTTCTGCTCAGAAAAGTCAATCTTTCAAGTTCAGAATCTAAATTAGAATCATAATTAGTTATACATTAAAATATTCGTTTTCGTGGCCGTGAGGTGAGGCTATTATTTCTGCCAAATATCCGGTTCGAGTCACTGATTACAGATTCCACAATGCCTGTTTAGTATTTTTCCAGTTTTCACCTGAATGGAACTCTAATAATTTTATTATTATTGATTTTCTTCAGAACATCTGTTTTTCTACAAGGAGGAATTCCTATCGTCAGTAAAGATTAAAAGACTAATGGAATTCCACTTAACACGTGGAAAAAATCCATATCGATAGCCTTTGCTGTCTCGAATGGAATAAAAGAAAAGAGACTTAAAAATATGAATCTTGACAGCTTTTTCTTGACACCTTACGTCCGGTTAACTCGTTTGAAAGCGAGTCACAAAATATCTTTACTGCTCTCAACCTTGTCGCTCAAAAATTGCCCTCCCACTTTTATTTTTGTGTCTCTCGGACTCTATCTCTTAACTCTGTTCTCTCAATTTCAATTAGTCGAAAGTCACTCTTGAGAATTCTTAAATTCTTTGGAATTCTTTTAAAATCCTTTGAAATTTTTTAATATCACATAAAATCCCTTGAAATACTTAAAAATATTTTTAAATTACTTGAAAATTTTGAAACCCTTCCGAATTCTTTAGAAATTCCTTAAAAATTCCTTAAAATCACTTAAAACCCCATGACCTCCTTTAAGATGTTTTGATATCTTTGAAATCTTGTGAAGCGGATACTCTTAAACGAATCACGCAGCCAAACAGTTGGCAGCTCTGATCTCGATTCTAAAGCACAAGCGGCAAATACAAATCTAACCAATAGGTGAACAGAGAATGTGGCTTCAGATTTCAAGATTGCGAGTGCATATCTATTTTCGATATAATTGCAAATTAGTAAGTCAAGCTACTAAATAGTGTAGTAAGTTTTTTTTACTAATTCACTTTGGTAGTATATGACTTACTAATTAATTTAATAGATAGAAAAAAATTACTAATTCAATGGACTCATTCAAAAAAGACTAATTCAAATCAAATATAAGGCTACTAATTCAAGAGTGAGGTGCTTAGAATTCAGAGGATACGGCTCTCTGCGGACGACAGTTATTTTGAGCCGAATTCATTTCCAACTCCGGTGCCCGCTTCCTGGTGAAATGTAGTCTAGTGGTACTCACTATACTGTGCAATTGTATGTGTATATTACTATATTGTGTATGTAGTTATAATGTATACCGCGGACTTCGCCGCACTGCAACTTGCCAAACGATTTATTGCCGTTGACCCGAAAGTCCCTTTCCATGCGGAACGATTTAATTATCGCGTTTTGCAACTTTAGAACAAGGCACTTTAAATTAAAGAAAAGAACTGGTTGTAAATAACGAAGAGTGAAACATCTAATTATGAACCGAAACAAAACATTTCTTAATGGAATGACGATACTAAACTCTAAATATCTTTTATCATAAAAGAAAGATTGCGATTATGTATATCGAAACTGCGTCCATAAACTCGAAGTCTCGAAATGAGTCACGTCGGACGAAGCCAGTAGTAGAAGCCACCTATTAGTAGGACTTGTATTTTATCTTTTCATTGAAATTAAAATAAAGATTGTGAGAACAAGACTTTTTTAAGGAATTTCAAATAATTTAAAATTTTGAGGGTAAAATGAAATTATTGAAGATTAAGATATTTTAAGATAAAATTTTTTTAAAATATAATAAGGATAAATTATTGACAAAGTTAAACATTGAATTCAAAAATATATTTTAATATTTTAAACTTATTTACAAAACCTTCCATATTATTTAAATTTAAATAGTTTAGTGAAATTGGTTTGACTCTTAAAATCTCTAATGAAGACTGACAGGCACCTATTTTTAACGAGTGTTTCCCAACTAACTTTAAGTCATCTTCTTTATTAAATTTGCGCGGCAAATATTATTTTAATATTTTTACCTTGTTTTGCATAACAAAATCTATAGAAAAAATTGTTCACTTCATTAATATACTTGTAAAATTATTATTTAAAAATTGTTATAATTAATAGTTAAAAATTTGATTTTATGGGGATTAAAATTTGTTGACCCTTTTAATATGTGCGGAAATGTATTGAAATTGCACTTTGAAAAGAAGGGAAAGCGAAATTGGCAACATGCTCGAATTTCTAATGAATTTATTTATTATTAGCCACTGATGAAGTCCCATCTATTTTTGAACCTTTTCTGAAAGTTTGTCTTTATCTGTTTTTTTTTCACACATTTTATTTGACTCTGACGACTGTTTAATTCTGCGAAATCGTACAAACTTTTCTTTCCTTATCCGCCCACAATCAGAACTGCAAAATTACTTCTATGTAGAAGAATTGAGAATTTGAGGTCATTTAAAAAGGGAATTAATTTGACAGTTTTTCTGCTATTCACCGTAAAAATATTTTATGGAATTTGTCTGACAATTTTAAAAGTGAGGAAAGAGAAGATCAGTTAACGCTTTGTAAGAAAAGAAACAAAAATTTTTCTTCACAATTAGCACAAAGTAAAGTTATATTATTAAATTTTCAGCTCATTCTAACGATGGAAGAAAATTTTATGAGGTAAATTGAGTGGAAAAAGCTTTTTCATCAAGCATTCAGGCGAGAAAGCATTTCTGAAAATTACAACTTCTTGTCGTCTGGAATCAATTAATTATGAGCCACTGAAATTGAGAAAATCGCGTCGTGTGCCAGGGAATGAAGTTACGTGATTATATTTAAGATAGAATTGATCTTAAAGTGGAATCTTATATTAACCAAAATTACTTACAATTTCATAACTTCGTATTAATTTCTTATCTTCTTTAAAATTGATATCCCTCTTAATTATACTTTAAATTATATTTGTACTTGAATCCACTAAAAATATCTTGAAATCTTGGGAAATCTCTTGAAAATTCTTGAACTCAATGAATTCGTTAAAAAATATTTTGAAATTCTTTAAAATAACTTGAAATCTCTTGAAACGGTTGTTTTCACAATCTTTAATATTTTTATTCTGCTAATAGTATTTTTACTCCTCGCCTTAATGCTCATAAAACTACAATATGTATTGCAAAAGAACCTCATCATTGAAATTCAAAACGTTATCCACTGCATTTCATTTGATGAATCATTTTTCATTATTCGTAAATCGTGCACGTGGCGTATGTTTCCTTATTATACTGTAAACAAATTCGAAAAATTTCCCTACAATTTCTTAAAGAATTATTCCACATTTTTGTTTGCGAAAATTATTTTCCCGAACATTTTCGGGAATTTTCCTAAAACGTCTTGAAACTAAAAATTTTGGGAAAATTCCCTTATGGAATTTTTCTAAATCTTTTGGTAATTTTTCTAAAAAATCAGGGAGTAATATTCCTCAAGAGCGTTTCGAAAAATTTCCCTACCAAATGTTTGGGAAAATTCCCGAAAGTTTTGCGGAAATTAGTGTCCCCAAAATTTTTGAGAAAATTCCCGAAGAAATTTTGTATAGTGTGCGACTAACTAAACTAACGCAATATAGAAAAAAGGGAAAAATGCGAACAAAATTTAAAATTCTAAATAAGAGAAATTGATTAATACTCTCATCAAGAGTCGTTTGGTCAGTTTGGCTTTAT
Source organism: Synergus magnus (assembly GCA_032275165.1). Classification (NCBI taxonomy): domain Eukaryota; kingdom Metazoa; phylum Arthropoda; class Insecta; order Hymenoptera; family Cynipidae; genus Synergus; species Synergus magnus. The sequence continues at coordinate 8,079,027 of JAUESH010000015.1, read as the reverse complement.
TTGATGTTTATATGCGTGTCTAAAATTACGTGTCTAAGTTGCGAATTGCCTTTTCCCACTTCCGGGTTGTTTGTCGGTCGGCAAAGTACGCTTAAGATATTTTTCATGGTCTAAGACTAAAGTACCAAAATGCTGCCAATAAAAACAAACGACCGTCAAAAACGAAAATTCAAAGATTTGAAATAAACACAAACTTCCAGACTAATCCTCTGATCCTTTCTTCTTTTTATTTCAAAATAGAAATTTCCACTTCATCTTTCAAATCTTTCAAACACATTAACAAATTTATCTGAAGACAATTTAAATTTTTGAAAAATCGTTGCAATTTCTAAAGTTTGATCGATATTCAGTAAGTCTGAGCCATTTTTTATCATCATCTGGAATATCTCGTTTTTAATAAAGTGCAGACGACGTAATATATTTTCTATTATCATAAATCATAGCAGCACCGGATTATTAATGCAATAAGGATGCTAAAATCACTAAGACTGCAAGAAATAAGTAAGACAGTGTCATAATTCTTGATATCGAACACTCGACACACGATCGGTTTCACGTGTTCAAAAATTCTCACTCAAGTAGATCAAGTAAATCCAGAACGTTTGTGTGACCAATCAAATGACCACAGTCACGTCTAATAAGTTCCGACTTTTTTCTCTTCTTGCGGGAAAATTTTGATTAAACTTTATTCAGGCAAATTACTCATGCGGCACTTATTAATTCACATTATTAAAACCAACTTTACTTCTAAATAGAACTTGATTAATTAGAAAATTAGATGAAAATCGTATACTATGATATTAAAAACTTTTAAAGGAATTTAAAAAAATTCAAAAGGGTTGCAAAATTTTCAAGTAATCTGAAAACATAAAAAATGTTCTTGAATCCTTTAAAATCTGTTAAATGTCTTGAAATCTTTTAAATCCCTTTAATTAAATCTTCTGTAATCTCCTAAAATACTTTAAAAATAATTTGTTATCTTTCACTCACTAAGAGAATTCCAGTTTATAGAAGCAATTTTTATGACAGGATTGTTTTTAAGACTAAAATCAAATTATTGAAGATTAAGATATTTTAACATGATTTTAAAAAATTATCATAAAAGACACTAGATCAGTGGAACCAAGAAGGGCTTCGTTCAACAATGGCTTCCTTTTAACTTCTTGGTTTCACGAATGCGGAAACAAGATCTCATTCTCGCGATGGCCTCTGAACTACATGATATCGTCATTAACTGCATTTAAAAGGTTCAAACAGTCTGAAACAAAGCCGACTTTTCAAAGAACTCAGACATTGGCAATAACGCAATTCGATGGAATCGTGACAAGGCACGTGGCTTAATGATGTGGACTTAAGGCAAAATATAATTGCTTAGTGAACATTCTTCGTGAATGCGCTTCAAAAAGAACGCCCACTCCCTCCTTTCCGCTAAATAAACAAGTTGCTTCATTTTTCAAAGAAGCATTCATTCCAGACTCAATAACTAATTTTTTCCTTATTTTCAGATTCGTGATGAACCTAACAGCATCAAACCTGGTCACCTGCATCTTTCTGACGGTCCTCTTCATTTTCAACAACACAATATCATCCTACACTCCAGGTCTCTGCGCAATATCAGAAGGTGGAACAGCCCTCGTGACAACATCCTCCATCCTCACAGTACTTCTCATCGCCATAGACCAATACTTCGCAGTCGTCGATCCCCTCAGATACCGCAGTCGAGTCGACAAAATCAAATGTGGACTCCTCATCGGTTCAGTCTGGATAATCGCAGCTCTCTTCGGCTCCCTAGCAGTCTTCAATCCAAACCCTCGTAGCCTCTGGCAGAGTTGTACCAGAGAAGATTCCCTCTCCAAATACTATCTCAATACTACCCTCAAACTAGACTTCAACTCCAACCCCGAAATTCTCTTCGAGAACGACCCTGATGACCCCGATGACCTAGACCTCAAAACCCAGGTGAATTTTTCTGAAGAAGATTACGGCTCCGACTTGGAAGAAGACCTAGAACTAATGGAGAACACGACAGCCCTTCTGCGAACTTCTTACCTCGAAAGTTACCGAAACTTCCCTCTGGTAGATTCTAATCAAAATTTCACCTACGGTCTCGTTTACTCTATAGCCTTCAGCATCTTCGTCTACCTTCTACCCTTTTTGACAGTCTGCTGGATCTACATTAGCATCTACACAGCAGCGAGGAAAAACTCAGAAAGAACCAGGAGAACAGGTTCAAGACCAATCCTCTCTTCAGGAAGCTTCTGTGAGGAATACTGCCAGATGAAGCAGGAAGCTGGAGAAGAATTCCGAAGGATTCCAAAAATATCGAGTCTGTCCTCCATTGATGAAAGTAGCGAGACAGCAACTAGTCAAATAACCCGCAGCAAGAGCTCTGAGCTTGTCCTTTCCCCCAATTCGAAAGGACAAACAGAGGACAAGGATCGAACTTCGACTGTGATCTTCACTGTTGGATCTCAGGAAGTCGATGTTGCTCCTCAAGAAGCTGATGGAGATACCAAAGATATGAAAGTTCCTATTGCGAGTCTCAGAGCAAAGTTCCTCGGTCAGAGAGAACAACGTCCGATTGATGAACTCATTAAGAGCAAGTTCCCTGATCCACCAGATCAGAGGAGAAAATCCTCTCATGATCTCATGTACGAGGAGATGATGCTTCAGAGAAAGATGAATGACGTCACAGACTCTTGCGAAGAAAGCAGTGACGAGGAAATGATTACTTTTATAGGAAACAAACCTTTGGAGGATGTTAAGGTCGTTGAGATGAGAAATCTATCGAATAAAAAGAGTTCTCTTGAGAATCATTCAAGTCATAATCATTCGGATCAGGTTTTAATAGAGTCTTCCAGATTCTTGAACGTAGATTCTGAAATGTCGAGTAGTCTCAGATCTGAAAGAAACTATAACTCGAAGATCTCTCTCGCATTAGCAAACACTGAATCCTCATCAGCAAATTTGCTGAATGCTCCTCCGAACACACCAATTGTAACCATCACTCCTCCTTACAAGGTTCCTCTTCAGAGAGTCTCGAGTGTCAGAAGCACTTCAAGTTACATCAATTCCCTAAAATATAGAATCAGCAATGGCTCTATTTTTAAGTATAGGGAAGAAACAAGAGCTGCGAGGATAAGTGCACTTGTCATAGTCATGGGACTGATTTGTTGGACGCCTTATGTCGTCGTCCTAATTTTGAGGAATATTTCTAATGATGAGAATTTACTGAAAAATCCTCAAAGATTTGACACGATTGTGCTAAGCTTTCTGGTTCTTTCGACTTATGTGAGCCCTCTGCTTTTTGGATATCGTTCCAAGAGAGTTAAGAGAGAATTGAGGAAGTTTTTCTGCTTTAGAAAGGAACTTTCTTATAAGAATAATAGGAGTCTCATGGCAAAGAAGGTACTTAAGAGGAGGCATAGTGGAAATTTGAGTCAGTTTGAGATGGATTCGAAGTACAATATTTTGAATTGTGTTTATGGCAGGAATAAATGGCCCAAGGAAAAAGTCCAATTTGTTCAGGTTCCAGAAACTGCTCTTGCTGTTGAGACCTGCAGAAGCAGCTTTTCAAGCGGGGCTAGCACTCAAATTTCGAGTACTTCGACTGATGAATGTTGAATAAATGTCCTCGAGGTGCATCAATATTCCCCAAATTCCATTTTTCCTTATATTTATTTTACCGAAAATCATTTGACCGAATAGGAATTTGTTGTAATTTTTATTTATCCTAATTGCCAATTCAAGTATGTAATTTTAATTTTTCCGAGTTACTATTTGGCATAATGTTTTTTATATTTCCGTCAATCAAAATGTCGAACGCCATTTTAGGAAGAATTGCTATTTACAAGTCAAATGGTTTTCGGTAAAATAGACATTAGGAAAACTAGAATTTGGGGAATATTCATGCGTCTCAATGTGCTCTGGGTATTGAATGAGAAGAAGTACGAATAAGTGGCTGTATTATAAAATACGAAGGACCAGAAATTATATCGAATTTTTGAATATGAAAGACTGCTAGAATCTCATTATCACTTTCCATGACACTTTTGTACAGTACTGCTTTAAATTTAGGATTTTAGATTCGGATTTTTGAGACTGGAAATACAGAGGAATGAATGTTTTTGTTTCTGGTTGTCGACGCCCTGAATTTCTACAAGAGAGAAATGGACTTGTTTTGCATCCTCAATGTCCTTAATTTATTTCCCTCATCTCCCTACATCAAATTATTAAAGTTTAATTGACTAAAGACTGTTTTGAAATGATTATAATCTTCTATTTCTCTCTGCCAAAAATCCGAAAATAAAAGCTGTTGTACTCTGGAGTTTACGTTTAACGATAAAACGTATTTATTTTCTATGTAAATAGTTGATAACAGTGAATGACGAAAAAGAGAACTATCGATGTAACTATAATATTGTATGAAGTGAATGTGTCCAGAACGAATGAGTGAATTAAAATTTAGAAAACTAAAAAAATGGGAATTAAAGTCCCATGAAGCCGAAGGCATTAGGAATGAGTGGGGACTTTTTCAATTGCAAGATAAGTGCTACTTCCAAAAGACTTCGTACCAAGTTAATTTACGTAAGAAATAGGAGAATTCGTTTTTATACCTTCCGGCTCCTCGAGACATTTTTTACGTATTTTATTACTAGAGTAATTTAAGATGTCATCCTCGTTGTAATTATTCGCTAAAGCTGTATATTTCGCATTTCATCAACTTTTCTCACAAGCGACGTTTCCGGAGACGCTGCATTGATGCTGTGACGCATTTTTAGTACACCTAATACGTATTTAGTCGAATTATCCTCAACCTCTTCAGGAATTTATATTATTTATTTTAAAATAATATTTAATCAGTCTCATGTTCTTAATTTTCAAATTGGTGGATATTTTTTTCCAGAGTGATATTTTTAGAGAAGAGTGTAAATATTTTGAGAAAATGATATATTTTTGAAGAGATCTGATGGGAAATTTGCAATTCCTTGCGTAACCATTGAAATTTACTTCACACAGTGCAGAGTATTTTTTCCGTATTTTACCGTGTAAATGTATACATAACACAGCATTGTAGACGCGAAATTATTTCCTCATGTTATTTTGTACATTACAAAGATTAATTTTATTTATATTAAATAATCAGTTTAATGAGTATTCTCAATGACAAGGTTTACAGTTTTGATCAGCATTGACGAAAGAGAAGGATACTCTCTGAAATAATGATCTCTTCCGCAATTTTCTTAAACAGTTCTTCCTCACAAAGCTTGTACAAATTTCCTGCTCTCGTCCGAAAATTATAATTCAACTTTACATGATTAATTTTTCATTAATACATTTTCGATACTATTGTTTCTCATAGAAATTATATTTTTTAAATCATTTGAAATTTTTAAAATAATTATCGGATCGAGTGCAGAACGCGAGTCACAAAGTTAGGTTGAATAGAACAATTTCGCAAATAGAAAGCAGTTCAATTTAAAAATGCTTGAAATTCAGAATGTCGGAGTTTCCAGTTTTTGTTTTTTTAATTTAAACTGGCTTAGCTAAGAATATTTTTTACATATGCCTCTAGTAACTTCTAACTTGTGATAACTCGTACATCGGGCAATACGTCAGACTTGACCTTTATTAATTTATGCGATTTTCATAATAAATACTACATTCAAAACATACAAGTGTTTTTTCCATTCTAAATTAAAAATCTTCCTTAAATTCCCTAATTCCTCTCTATAAATATTAGTTTTTCTGCATACAAATTTTTATAAAACTAAAATGTCAATTTTTCAAAATCTTATGTAAAAAGATCTTAATCTGAAAAATCTTTAAATTCTTCTGAATTATTTTGAAATTCCTTAAAAATTCTTTAAAATTTTATAATTTCATTGTGAAATCGTATTTTCCTCGGAAATATATTTCTATTTCTATTTTTGTTTCGGTTTCTAAAAACTTGAACTTGGCATTTGTCCTACAAATCTGAAAAAGTTCCGTTTCGGGTTTAAAACACAAGAAGTTTAAGCACTTAAAATTTTGGCACTTTGCCAGGCTAAAGTTTGTTTCTAATTCGAATTGGTATCGCTGACAAATCATAGAACAGTTGGATGATTACGATGTAGACTACAGATTGCTTAGACTCTCGCTTTCGCGAAATAATAATAATAATAAATCATTTTAAAAAATTTCTAAAAGGAAAATCAAAACTCGTCTTACAATAAATCTCTTTATTTCCTGAATAATTAAAGTTAATTAAATAACTCTTTTAAAAATATATACAGAATTGTGGAAGGAAATTCAAAGAAGACAAAGTTAGGTACGATGTAGATGAAGATTAAAACTCCGAGTTTACTGTATGAGGATAAAAACTTTTCATTGAAAACGAGTAGCATTTTTATCTTGGCAAGAGTTCAAAGGAAATCGATTGCACTTTTTAACCAAGGAAAACATTTTGAATCACTGAAACTTTTGCAGACTCAACAAACTTAAATTCTCTGCAAATCCTTCAATATCATTTAAAGTAACTCCAAGAACTATATACTTATTTCTTATTTCTAATACTTTCCTTCTTTTAATAAAAAGAGCAGAGTTCAAACTATAAATGATCTTGAGCTTCTTCAATTCAAATTAAATTGTAGATTAACAATAAAATATAAATTTGAAAGATTCGACTCTTACTCTAAAAATTGCATTGCTTCCCTAATTCGAAGTTAAATTTTAAAATAGCCTCGAATTTTGCAGGACTTTTTGATACCGAGATAAATATTTTTTTTCAGTATTTGGTCCAGCTTCATATTATTTTGTTCAGCAGTTGACAGGAGAAAATATTGTCCTTCTTTCTACTGGCTTTTCAACATCACAGGGATTTTTTTTATAGAACATGACTCTGTTTTTCGTTTATAGCCTGGAGTCATGCAACTCTTGTGTCCTAGCAGGTAATCTAGGTAGTTCCAAAGTTGATGAACGACCTTCATCATCCATGTATGTCCTATTGTCGTGTCCTGATTCTGCTTCTGACACTTTGTCATCCTTCACAGGACCTCCCATCAAAAGCATCGCAAAGAGAAACATCACTGAACCTTAAGTGAAATAACAAAATTAATTAACTTCAAAATACAATTTTATGTAACTACATATAATTATAAAATGACTTATTAACTCATGGGCGGCGCTACCATGTATTAGAATTGGTAAAATCTAAAATCCCGAGTCTAAGATTTCCGGACTCTCCCCTCAAAAAAATTTTCGTTACCGCGCCACTGTGAATTTAGAATGATTTTCAAGGACTTTAAAGAATTTCAACAGATTTTATTTCATTTTCAGGAATTTCAAGGGATTTCAAGGAAACAATAGTTATTTCAAGTATTTTTAAAAGGATTACAAAAATTAAATTAAAAAATAAGATGAAAAGAGCAAAAAAATATTTTAAAAAAAGTTCGTCAGTACTTTTAAAATATCTAAAAAAATTTATATAAGCAATATATGCTTATGTAAATAAAAAACTTAAAATAAAAAAACTTTTTTTCCAAGGTGGCGGATGCTGTCAAAGTTCTCAGTTCCTAATTTTGTATTAGTAGTGCCCATGTTTGTAACATTTTATTAAATTTCCTTATAAATTGAAAGGCTATTTGGAAAAATGATAATAGTATATTATTTCAAAGTAAATAGATTATACAATTAATAATGATAATTAGAAAAATTCATCTTCTTAATAACAATATAAGGTTTAAGAAAAAAGGAAATTAAAAAATGATTTACTTACTTATACCATAAAAGCCAGCGTAGTAAATGTAAAGTGATTCCCTGAATCCAATTACTTTCCTCGTAGGCTCAACCAAAATTGGCAAATTACCTCCCACATTGTTCATAACAAATAGGAAAATCCCAACGGTCGTAGATCTAACATTAAGAGGTACAATTTCTACGAGAATCGCAAAGACGATACCAAACCACATTTCAGCTGTAAAATACAGATAATAAGTTAATATTTGTTAGTTTATTGGATTTGATTAGAATAGTTATTTCAGTTGGAGAATATTTCCTTTGCATACCGAAAAAGTAGGAAATTCCAAGAGTGATCATGGCCCATAATGGATCAAAGTAGACAGATCCAAAAGCAAAGGGTGTAGCTACTAATTGACTTATTGCTAAAATAGCAACTCTCGATCTGATACCCATTTTTGCTACGAATTTGTCACTTACGACACCTCCTACTACCACACCGATACTACCAATCACTATTGTTACAGCAAAGAGCCACCAACCAAGATCGTAATCAGGGAAATAATCTCTGTAGTATAAATCACAATTGTAGGCGAAGCACATACCCCCTGAAAAAAATATAATTACATACAGAATAGAATCAATTTTAAGTTAATTTTATTAATTCGACGAATTAATAATTATTTGATCAATCAATTCTTAATTATTTGAATCAAAGGGACATTCTAATAAAAAATTAACATAATTGAATTCATTTTGATTCAGTTGTATACATTTTATGCATGCCCTTATTGCATCCGGAGCCTCAATTAAATTGAACCAAATTGAACTCTTTTGAATTTAATTTAATTGAAATTGATAGAACATTTTTGAAATTCTTTTAATTCTTTGAATTTGGTATAATTGAAAGAAAAACTATTTTGAAAATATTTTTCTTAAGTCATTATGAATCTGGGCGTTTTAATTTTTAATTCAAAATAAAAGGAAATTAAATAATATGAATGAAAAATTCACCGCAATGTCTGATGCTTGCTGCAAGGCACAAAAGGACAATACGTGGTTGGAAAATAATTTTCCAAATGGAAACCTTTTTTCCATCAGTTGTATTTTCCTCTCCTATTGTTGTTCTCTCTGGTTCTGTTAATGTAAATCCAGTGAGAAAAGCTAGAATTAATCCGACGATTCCAGCACCATAGTAACATACCCTCCATCCCTAAAAGAATTCAAATAATTGGACTCAGTTTTTAATTTATTCTTTGAAGATTTAATTAATCCATTTTTATTTTAAATAATTTTTACTGATGTGCTTACCAATCCCCATGCATTTAAATCAGGTATATATCGACCAACTGGGAAAGCGATACCATATCCACCATAAATTCCCCAATTAAAAATTGACATAACTAGACCTCGCTGATCTTCATCAAACCAATCGGAGATTAAACCCGTGGACATTGGGTTACAAGCAGCTTCTCTGTTTTACAAAAATTATATATAAGTATTATAAATCTTCACCTAAAGAAAATGTTTCCTCAAATCAAAACATTCAGAATAATGACAAAAAATTTCCTAATAATTCTAGCTTTTTTCTAGAGACTTTGTGATTTTTCCAAATTTAATTTTTCTTAATATTTCGTTCCCCGTCATAAATTTTCTACTTAAAGAATAATATGTAAAATATTATAATTTTTCAATTTACAATGCCTAATCTTTACACCGTACCACTTTTTCAAAGTTGGTAAAAAAAATACTATCATAAATTATAAACGACTTGATGATAATTATACACATCTAGATAGGCAAATATAAATTTAAAATACAATACTTCAAGGACAGGGAGTAAAAAATGTGTTAAAATTTTATGCGATGAAGGTCGTAAAACTTTTAATAAAGTATTATGTGTACTCATACCCAGCGGCTAGGATCATTCGAAGAAGTACAAGATGCCAGTATTCTGTGACTGAACCCATAAGAATAATTGCTATGCTGAATATAAATGTGCAAATTGCCAGGAGCCTCACCCTAAAATTTGAAAAATCCATTCTGGTTACAAAATAATTTTGTTTATTATTTTTATAGGACAAATAGAAAATGGTTTTCTAAAGAAACAAATGCAACAGTGATAACAATAATTCATAATACATTTAAAAGAAAATTTTGAAAAATGTTTTTAATATCTGAAATGGAAAGCATTTTGTAATACTAGCCTGTTATATCTGTCCGCTGCAATACCGAGAATAACTCCAACAATTGTGAAAACTGCAATGAAACTCGGACCAGCGAGAATTTGATAGTCAATTCCCAGTCCATTGTAATTCCATTCACAGTAATTCGTTCCATTCAATTCTAGAGACACGCAACTGAAAAATTATTCAAATCCAATATAATGCTCTGCTTCATTTCAAATTTGTAATTAATATTTAGAACTGGAAATTTCTTTGGATTTTCAGGAATTTTAAGGGATGTTAAGGAATATTAAGGGATCCTACGAGATTTTGTGAAAGAACTACTGACGCAACCGCAATGAATTTATAAACTTTTCATAGATTTATGAGCGAAATGACTTTTAAGTCAATTAGAAATTCAATTCAATAGAATAATTCAAGTGCAGGAGTGATTTAAATATATCGAAATGAAGCACAAAGTAAAGGAAGTATTTTTATATAATCGACACGGTCGAGTATTGCAGTTTTTTTTATATTCGGAAGAAAATGTTTCTTTACAGTTCGATGGACATGCGTTGCGTCGAATCTTGATTTTTTTAAAACATTTTTTTCTCAAGTTTTATTCTTAACAATGAACTTGTCCGAGGGGAGGTCACACCACACGGGACACGTAAACAATGGATTATTTTAAGATTTTATTCTCTGCATCAATGAGTGATAGAAATTTCAAAAAACTTATTACGCCTCGTTGATTCATTTCGAGGTTGATACTTACTATTCCGAATTGTTTGCAGCTTCACATTGAACCGGAAGTTCAATCAGCGAGAATTTTGTGGAATTTAGTTGGCAGGAAATATCACCGTAGTGCAAATCTACTGCCGTCGCCTTGCTTGTAACACCTGCATATACCAATAATTTATTGCAAAAAGAAACTAATTATTTTATAATAGCTAGAAAAATAAGAAATTGGTAAAAAAACGGTAAAAAAGAGATTTAAAAAGATTTAATAGAAATATCAAAAGGCGAACAAGATGACTTAATATAAATACGTTTTATTGAAAAATAAGTAATACGCGATTAAATATATAATATTGAATAAATTAAATGAGCCACCAGAGTTGATATAACGTCACAGCTAGTTCTATTTGTTTTTGTTTAAATGATTTTTCAGGTACTCACCAATTAAATAATGTCCCAACTCGCCGAGAACATATCCGATCGAAACTATCGCTAAAGCGTAGGGTTTGTAGAGAAATTGTAGTTTTTGGGCCAACGACTTGTACATTTTCGTCTAGAAACAAAAATGTAACAAAATTACACATTATTATTAGGTTCCAAAAATAAATATGTTATTATGAAAGTAAAATAATAAATTATTGACGATAAGTATACAAAAAGCTGGATGAAATATGAAGCGGAAATATACCTACGTTAGATCAGAATCTTGAGAGAATATTAAAATTATATACTGGAAATGAAAAATACAAGCCTACGTCAGATACAGTTATGAAACCACTTTATTTTATTAAATATTCATGAATGATGAACGTTAGATCTAGTGTCTCCCTCTCTTCAATAAACACACCTCTTTTTCCCCACAAGCACACCCCCGGACTTAGAAACATTATTCCCATTCTGATTTGAAAATTCAAGGATCTTCCGGGTTGCAACGAGAAGGAATTATTAAAATACGAAGTCGGTCCTGGTCGGTACTTTTTAGATCAGGATGAAAGATATAAAAAGTTACGTTTGTGAGACCTTGTTTCATCGATATACAATACGATCATTTAGATATTAGATCATTATTATTCGCTCCCATTGTTATCTTATATATCATTATTCTATGCTGTAAAACTATTTTTTTGAATAATTAATTAGATAAAAAAGAATGATTGATTAACAAATCAAAACTTATCAGTTAATCTCTGATACTTTTAAAGAATTCAAATACATTTGTTACATTTTAAAATTACATGAAAATCTCGAAATCCTTAAAAATATCTTGAAACATTTGAAATTTTTTTAAAATTGTTTAAAGTACCCTAAAATACTTTGAAAGCTTTTGAAATTCCTTAAGGGGATACACCAGCCTGGCGCTCGGAAAAATAGATATAAAAATAAACATTTTTTTACGCAGTTATTAAGTCACACATTAGAAAATATTATTATAAAGAATACGTGTTGTAAATTTTAACAAAATCGGTTGAAGAGATCTTGAGATATCATGTACACCAGTTTGAAAAAAGTAGTTTCGAGAAAAACGCATATCTCCGTCATTTTTTAATTTTTTTTTATTCGCTATTATTTCAAATTATTCATAAAATTACTATGTATATGTATAAAATAAAAATTATTTTGTATACTTAATATTACAACTGCGTCAAAAAAAAATGTTTATTTTTATTATTATTATTATTTTTCCGAGCGCCAGCGTGGTGTAACCTATTGAATATACCATAAAAGATTCTATCTCTATACATAAAAAATCCCATTACACTACCTAAATCTGAAAGTATCAATTACATCTCGAACAAAATGATCCAACAATAGAAGTGTTTTCTGCTTTTCTGTTTTAATACAGTCTTTCATATCAAGTGAATAGCGTTGCTGACCAGAAAAATAACATTCAGTGTGGAGAAGTCAAGACTCGTATAGCACAAAAGATTCCATGAATATTTCTAGAATATATTCCAATGGAAGTTCGGAACATTCCGAAAAATGTTCCAGGAAGGTTTCCGGAAGTAGGTAAATCTCCACATAACACAGAACATTCTCAAGGAAGTTTCACGGAATGTTCGTAAGGACGTATATTGAGCGGAAACTTTCCCGGAAGGTCAAATTTTGTTAAAACTGTTTTGGTAAAATTGAGACCGTTTTATTTTAATTAGTATATTAATTACAAAACTAGAACTTTTCGGGAAAGTTCAGCCCAATATTCTCTGAAATTTTATAACACAATTTTCCACGCAAATTTCTTATGAACATTCCCTGAACCTTCCTTGGGAATGTTCGCTGTTATGCGGACATTTACCTACTTCCGGGAATCTTCCTGGAATATTTTTCGGAATGTTCCGAACCTTCCATTGGAATATTCCAGGAATGTTCATGGAAACTTTTGTGCTATACTTAGAGTTTTAAGAAAATTTAACAAATTTTTTGGATCTTCAAGGAATTTGTAACGGATTTTAAATGATTATATATAATAGCATTTGTCAGGAACTTCTAGAGTTTTGCAAATATTTCTTGGAATTTGAGGGTTTTCAAAGATTTCAAAAAATTACGTGAAATTTTGAGGAATTTCAAGAAATTCTTGAAGTTTTTAAGAAATTTTATACAAATTCTAGAAATTTGAAGAGATTTAAAACGGTTTTCAAAAGATTTCTTGGAATTTTAGAGATTTCAAGAATTTCAAAGATTTTTTATTACTTTATTTTTATTGTACAAATCTGTATCGAGTTTTAACATAAATCATTCATCTTGTCAGTTGCAACCAGGAGGAATAAAAAGCTTAGTAGCCTCGTGTCTATCAATGGATTGGTTCCGACTCGATTAATAATAACAGAAATGAGTGAAGACTTATTCATCATGGAGGCAAACTGACACATTGGCTTCACCACATAATCTGATTATTAATTTTTTCTATCAAGAAAAAAAATTACATTATTCCCATGTTCCGTAAAGAATAAAAACCTTCCAATTTAGAATTCCTTCTTTTTTCAATTAATAATTGGTACAAAAACTCGCATTACAAATTCGATTGTTGATCTTTCTCAACGATTGGAATAGAACTAAAAAAAGTAACACAGTACTAAATCACACTCCAATTATTAGATGAAAATCGAATTGATTGCAAGGAACATTGAAAGGATACCCAGTCAATATAATACGGAAAATAAGCCCTGATTAACCTCCAATCACCTGTTCAATTGAGATGCAAGTCACTTGAGTTTGCGAAAGTCAAACCCTAAGCCCGATTATTAATTCAAAGATGATCTCGACTAGACGTGTAGAATTACACTGCATTGAATTATCTTTCATTTCCTGTCGGAACTCTGAACAGAATTGCAGACTTGACTAATGGAAGAAATTTTTCACTCTGGGGTTCGATTATATATAATTTCACTTCCACATTTAAAATTTAACATTAACATTCACCATTAAGATTTTCTATTAATATTTACTATTACAATTACCATTAAAATTTAACACTAACATTTTAAGAAATTTTAGATTTTAATGGTAAATTTTAATCGTAAAATGTTAATATTCAATTTTAACTGTTAATGTTGAGTGTAAAATGTGAAATGTGAAATTATACATAATCGATCCCCTGGAAATGACAAGATATGATGTTGAGGACAAACAAAATGAGAAAAAGATGATTTTGTATTAATTTCTTATTTATTAAGCATTTATATTATTTAATACATACATACATACACACATACGTACACACATACATACATACAGACAGGCGTACATACGTAATTACATATACAGACATTCAGCTTTGTATATATAGATACATAAAAATAGATGGGTTCGTTGCATTAATTTTGTTATTGTTATTAATGTTAAAAATTTAAAGAGCAAATATGAAACTTGACAGGTAAGACGTGTTACACATGGCTCGGCCACCTTGAGCCAGAATCGGTGAAACGGAACAAGAATATTATTATAATGATGTTAATTCCATTACTTGTCACACGAGGGCTGATTATGAAGTGAAAAGACCCGTGTGTAACAACACTGTGCGTAACACAACATGCAAAATCTATCAAAATGCTAGAATATTATTGTATGAAAATTGATAACGTAACTCATATCACATTTCACTTGATACATGATACGTGTATTTATATGAAATAAGAAATAAGCGTTTTTAAAATTCACGAACAGAATAATCGTTTAATCACCCTAAATAATTGATTTAAAAATCACTATCAATCAACGCCTCATTATTTCATAAAAATGGGGTCATTGTTCCATTGTCAACCAACTAACAAACTTTAGACACGATCAATTTTTTTGCCATGAATTGAATAATCTACTCCGCTATAAAAATTTCAATAAAAAGAATCTCTGAGTAAAACGTGATCGTTCTTACACATAAATCTTGCAGTGCATAAAAATAGTTTAGAGATACAATGGATATAAATAAACGTCAATTTATGTTACTATCAATTTGATTGATCAATAGATGACCATTGCGTAAAAAGATCTTTATCTTTATAAAATCATCGGTACGATTGATGTAGGAACATGGTCTTAAAATTTATTCGTCATGCTTCGTGCTTTTTTAAGCAGAAGTAGTGAAATAAAGGGCCATCCATAAATTGCGTAACATCTTTTAGGAGGTGAGGAGACGTAAATCGACACTGTTACGTAATTTTTATGGCTACATTTTGCTTAATGAGACAGTGATAGAAATATTAGAAAAAATTACGTAACATAGAGGAAGGAGGGGTGTAAACGATTTTCTTTACAAATTATTACATGGGAAGGAGAGGGGCAAAAAATAGGAGGGAAAAGTGTTACATAATTTATGAATGGCCCCTAATGGCACACATTGTTTAAATCCTTACTACATTGCTTGAATTTAAACGGAATTTTATAGACATAAGAAAAACCTTTGATGTACAAAAAGCATCCAAAGAATTTCTTGCCATGCAGAAAATTCTATTAAATGACGTAATCCTAGTTTAATCATTTTAATTATTTTGTTCGAATTTTAAACAGACCTGTAATTTCTTTAATTTGATCCGTGCCAATTTCTAATGCACCTCACCAATCATTGAGCCTTGATCTGATAAAAAGATTGATTCCTTAAGTCAATTTTTTGATTATCTCTCAGGTGTACTTTATTACCTTTCTACGCGCTTTCAGTTGAATATCAAGGTCATGAATCGTGTCAATGAACAGGTCAAATCCTTCGAATGATTATCGTCGATCTTAAACAAGATTTCTTGGGTAAGGTCTCATTACCAGTAAATAAATTTCCGGTGTCATGGTTTAAACTTGACAGTGAGGAATGCCAAACATAATTTTTTATAAAAAATGACTCGCGAATTGTGTCGTGCTCTAGATGCTCGTGCTTCATAATTCATTGAAACAAAAATTCATTATGCCAATTGTGCACAAGTGTGATTAATTCAAATTTAATTTATCCGAAATTGCAAGTCCTGAATTCAGTACAAAATTGGTACAATTTTAAGGCGATCTGTTAATATAATTCCATGCTTTATGCAAAAATAAAGCTAACAAAATATATCTTTAGTATGTACTAGAATTCTAAATCATGAAAGATATATTAGTTTTTCCATTTTTATTCATCATCTTATAATTTTAGAAAATTGCCTCAGGAATGTAAGTTTCTATTACGGGAAAGCATGAGAATTTAAATTCTTCTTTAGGAATTACATAGACAATTAAAAAAAAAAAACACTAGAAAATGTCATTTAAATCGGGATCTAGGATTGTGAGAAAAAGATTAGAACATCAATAGAAAAATGACGAATCGTCGAGCAATTTTGCACTGACCTCCGGCCTGTACAACTATAAACCCTATCATCAGTTTTTTGCACTCTATCACTATTTTGTTTCACTCTATGTAATAATAAGTTACAAGTGTATGCATTGGTACTGATTGTTCAAGAGTACCGCTTCTCGCGTGTCATCGCGCTATGCTCTTCACTGAATACATAGATATACAATAACCAGTAATTAAAACTGTTCTTTCTACGTATGTTGATGCACAAAACATAGACACATACGACTAACGAACTTCCAGAATAACTGCAATTCTTTCTATTTGTTTAAACGGAATTCTTTAAGCATTATTTTTTAAAATTATTTTTTCTAGTAAAAATATTTTTATTTTGGCAAATAATAAGACAATGAAAGACAGTGAAAACTTCTGCAATTCGATGATTTCCTTGATATTAGGAAATGTTCACTGCAAGACATAAAAAATTTTCTGAGAACGATAGTAAAAACGCACTTGTGCGAATTTTACGAGGGTGTTAAAGTGTAAACAGTTAACTTGTTAGTGGAATTACTAAAATGTCAAGTTCAATGTTGCAAACAATTTTAAGAATAGATATTTAAACTTATGAGCATAATTCAGAAGTAAGCGAACATAAATCAGTTACTAATTATTCGGTTATTCAAAATTTTAATCTCTCAGTAGTTATAAAAAAAACCCTTGGAAAATCTATATAATAAAGTACATTGGCTTCATAATGTACTTTGTTCGTCCATTTACATTGAAGTTTTTACATTTTCATTGGTTTTTGAATTATTTTATTAATAATTATTTACATTACTGGTGCATGATATTTATAATCAAGTTGGTGATTATAAATATTATTTATGTTATTTTTGCCATATTTTAACAGACAATAAAGTTAGATATGTAGCACCGATTAATTTCAACATACAAGAACAATTTCGTTTCTTTAAAAAAATGTTTAAAAAGTTTTTTCACATTTTTTCCTAATTTATATAATGCATCAATCGCGTATTTTAATATAAAAAACAGATGTTGGCTTTCCAGATGATTACGCCATATATTTTGTGATCCCTTAGAGTAGTTTGAATATAGCGAATTAATATCCTGGTTGCATGTAGCATCCTTATTTTTTTAATTAGAAAAGTACTCTCGACTCTTGATTTTTGATACTTTACAGGGGAGTGGTAAAAAAATTTTACTGAACTGAATTCAATACGATAAAAGTTAATTTTAGAAAGTTGCCAATTTTCCTAAATTTTAGGAATGAAGAGAACCTTTTTTGATCAATTTTGTTCTTATTATTTATTATTGTATGTTGGACACAAGTTTTGCCTTCACTTGAGTAAATCGACCAACCATGAAAGCTACGTCACCGATGTAAAATATAAATCCTTTGTCCATAGCAAAACTCACGTGTAACTTGTTTTACATATTTAGCATTATATGTTAGAATAGGTTTAGCGCTTGTTGCACAGAATAGGTACTTGATATCGATAGTCCCAGCCACTGATAAAATGACAATTAATACACTCGAATTGATGTAATCGAAACAAGCTGAAAAAGGACAGAGCTATAAATGTGGTAGGCTATATACATAACAAATAACAGATATTATCCTAGTTGCAAAATACCGTAACTAATTAATACATGCAACTAACTCCGGGTCGATTTAATCAAAAACATGCATGAAAACAGGAATTGCTCGAACAATAACTGTTTCTATACATACCAAAGTAATTTCTTTATTTAATAAAGAACGGAATATATTCAACGTTTTGATAAATAAGAACATTACTCATTGAATGATAGAAACAATCTATTTATAACAAATTGAATAGATAAATTGATGTTAGAATTTGAGTCCTTTAATTAAGAAAACATGAAAATTCGCTGAACGTAAATGTCAAGGTGGTACGGGATTATATCCTGTTATACGGTAGACGCCCACGAAGAAAAACTCAGATTGAAAAAAAGGAAAAGATATCACTAAGAGATAAGAAAATTAAGCAAAAAATAAATGTCGTTTCTTTCAGAAGAAGTTGCACGTGCTTCGTCGATTATCATGAATGATTCGTTGATTACATGCACAAATGCCTATTCAGTTTCTTCATAAATGAACTAAAGTGTAATTCAAAAATCGATAAAGAATGAAATAAAAAGTTTTAAAAAATTCTAGATAGAAGCGCATAAAAAAAGTAGACAGAAATCTCTTTTGAGAAATCTTTTAAAACCTGTTGAAATCCTCTGAATAACGTTGAAAATACTTTGAATGTTTTGAATTCTCTGAAAATCTTTTTAATCTTCTGAAATCCTTTGAAATTTTTTTTGAATTGTTAAAACAAACCCTCTAAAAATCTTAAAACTCCTTGAAGTCCTTTAATGCCTTTTGATATTTCTTTGACATTTTCTTTTAATTCTTTAAAATCTGTTAAATCTTCTGAACTCTATCGAATTCTCATAAACATTTTTAAATTTCGCATGACATTTGAGGGTAAACAAGCAAAAAGCCATGTTCTAAATTTAATAATTTTTGAACTTCTTACTTTTATAGTTTGTTCAATTCTTTTCATATTAAATTCAATGCTGTTAAAGGTTTTTTTAAATTTATAAGTATGATGTTATTCTCATCAGGAACTATCATCTCTCTATATTTAATTTATTAATCTATGCCAGGACAAAAATGAAATTCCACCATGGGAAAATAATTGAATAGATCCTCGTGATTTTTACAATCCTGAGATTGATTTGCAATTAAATGAAAAGAATCTCGCGATAACGCTGTATTGAGAAACATATTCTCTCATATTCCAATAAATCAAAATATACAGTTTCATCTATGGTGTTTAATTAAAACTAGTCGATAAAATAAATAGGAGTCCAAGAGTCCTGTTTTCAGTCAAGAAGGTGATTATCATTTATTAATAGAACATTTTCGCAAAAATTTATATTTTTTATACTTATATGTAAAACACACTCTTTTCCTTACAGGAATGTTATTCCACCGATATTATTGTATTTTAAGCAGTACTAATTCTAGACCTAAGACCCACGTCGTGTTATTATATGTGCATCAACTTTACTCATAAGACAACCGTTAATAAATATCAGCATAGTAATCGTATCATGAAAGCTTTGACAAACAAGTATTTTTCTTTAATTGATTGGCAAACTCACTTTCATTTCAAATATTAAACCATTTTAAAGGATTTTATTTGATTTTAAAGAATCTCCAGACATTTAAAAAGAATTTAAGGAGTTTCAAGAGATTTAAAGACATTTTATGTAACTTTAAGGTATTTTAATTAATTAAAAAAAATTTCATGATATTTCAAATAATTTTAAAGAATTCCGAAGGATTTTAAGAAATTTCAAGAAATTTTAAACAATTTCAAAATATTTTAAACCAATTTAAGGAATTACTCGAAACTCCAGGAGATTTTTCAAGTGACAGCGTTCGAAATTAAAATTGAATTAAATAAGGAAGTGTGAAGATACATATTTGTATATTTGTATGTATTTTGTATACATTATTAAATTTTCTTTGACCCTTTTTACATTTCATTTTATTTTTATTAACTAATCTAATAAAATTAACTATTTTGATATCTTTATATACCACAAGTCATTCAATACAGGAATTAAATGTCTTGAATTTTTTAACACGTTCCTGGGTTTCCACATGACACACCGACATCAGTGATTTACGTATGATATTCTAGAGGCCATGATCAGTGGCGTAATCAAATTCTGATTATTAAAGGTTACAGAATCGATTGAAGAGGCGCGGAATGCACCATAACTTCTAAGATATAGAAGAGCTTGTATCAATTGAAATAAGAGATAAAAAAATAAATTTAATTAAAAATAAATAACTAGAATATTATAATCGACAAGGATCTCCGCTTTATTTTATAATAAACATCATTAAATTAATTAGCATACATTTGCAATTTTAAACTAAGAGCTCTCTTTGACAAGAAAATTTCATTATAAAGTGGAATATTTTTTTTTTTTCATTTTAGTACGTGCTTGTGCTTTAAAAAGCCCTCGATATTGTCATCTAAAATTCGTAATTTTATCCTCAACAATTTATTGTGTGGTCGTTTACTTACTCTAAAATCCCGAAGGTATTTACAGAGAAGGGAAAAAAAGAGATGCTACTGTAAAGCCCAGAATCTATTTAAATGTATGTTTATGAGAAGCGATGACAATACGAAAATAAATTCGTGATTAAAGTCCGTTTTAATGTTAGTTACTTTGTTGGTTCTTTTATACTACGTTTCCGATTATTCTTTTATGCTCTTCAATTGGAAAAGACTATTCTTAGAAATAATTTTGCAAACGTGTTAATTTGTACAGCACTTTGGAATTTTCAAAAAAATTTCAATATTTTCCTAGATTTGTAAGTTAGGTCTATTAAATGCACTAAGAGGTCCTTGACGTTCGATATTCCCGATATATATATACTGATAAAAAATTCAGCTACTTTCGTACGGAAATTTGTGTACGTGTGCCACGGCCAAATTAGATGAGAATAGTTTTATATTGAAAATCCTTAAATTCTTTGGAATTCTTTTAAATTCGTTCTAAATACTTTTTAATATCATTTATAATCCCTTGAAATACTTAAAAGTATTTTTAAATTACTTGATAATGTTGAAATTCTTGATTTTTTAAATTTCTTAAAAGTTCCTTAAAATCACTTACAATATTTTTGAAATCTCTTGAATCTTGTGAAATTTTTAAAAATACTTTAAGTTTTTTCAAATTCCTACAAAAATCTCTTGATATTTTTTTAAACATTTTTGAAATCTTTTGAAATACCTTAAAATCCCCTAAAATTATTTAAAATCCTCAAACATTTCTTTAAATCTTGTTAGTTCCCATTTGAAAGAGGATTTCATATCAATTCATTTAGAGACAAGGTTTTGCATTTTGCATAAGAATTTTTGTAAGTCAGAAGGCTAACAACTCTTTGTAGCTTATCAAATTAAATCTATCGTGATTCAGGGTATTATAAATTATAAGGTCAAAGGGACAATGACGGAAAAAATAAATACACTTGCGATGTTTGTGCTCACGTGGCCCACACGAGTCATTCATTTTACGAAGTATAATTACTTCAGATGCTAAAGTAGGACATGATCGTATGAAAAAGTTGAGATTGAATGTAATTTAAAACAATTTTCAAAGACTTACAAGAGAGTTAAAAAAAATCCAATGATTTCAAAAAGACCGGACAGAGATGTCTAAAAAATTTAATAAGATTTTGAAAGAATTTCAAATGATCAAAAGATTTCAAGATTTCAAAAATATTTCCAAAGATTTGAAGTGATTTTCAAAACAATTCAAAGACTTCAAAAAGATTTTTTTTAATTTCCACGGATTAAATGTGATTTTTTTCAATTTCCAATCTCAAAGGAAATTGATGAATTTTGACGAAATTTCGAAGGATTTATTTAAGATTAAAGAAAATTTCAAACATTTTAAATGATTCAAAAAATATTTCAACGATTTAAAAATGTTTTAAAAATATTTCAGTAAACCAAAGATAATGTTTAATCTTATGTTTGAAGAAGTAAAAAAGTTCAAAGAGTATAATTTACCAACAATGTTGAAATTTTTTGTGATACTAAACTTGTTAATAGTTTCGAGTTGGACTATAAAAATCTTCTTTATATCTCTGTCATCCTGAGGAAGCAAATTAATCAATCCATCTGTATTTTTTTGCTTTTCAACAAAGACAATAGGAGTACTGACGGTTAATAGATTACAAGATTTTATGAACTTCAAAGAATTTGATATAGATTCCTGGACGATAATATCATACATAATATTTTCAATTAGAAATTCTTTATTTCAGAAGTTTTAATACGTTTAACTTGAAGTTTTTCAATTTTGTTTACTTTTTTCTCTCTAAATTAATAATCTTTGAAAGTCTTCAATCCACCACAACAAAAAATCTGTTTGTCATATTTAATTTGTAATGTCAAGATTAACTTTTAAGAAATAATGCGAAATTAAATAATAAATAAAATAATGTAATATAATAAGAAAGTAAATAATGACGACATTTTAAAAGATTGAACGATTTCAAAAAGACTTTTTAAGAGATTTCCATTGATTAAAAATCAAAAGATAAGATTTAAAAAAATTAAAATATTTAAAGTTATTTTTTACATATTTCAAAGATTTAAAAAGGATTTATTGTAATATGTTGTAAAATTATGCAAATGTTTAACAGAGATGGAAATAACACATGTATCCTGAATGAAAAGTTGCTAGCATAAAATTGATCATGAAAATTCAACGTCAACTGTAAATGATTCACAAGTTTTATAAAAATGATTGTTAAATTTACTCACAGTTCCTCCGAGGGTGGCACAGATCCAAAAATCAAGACGTAAAATTTGCCTCAAGCAAAGATGAAAAGCACATATGAGCACATGGACACTTTATTCATACACTTGTAATTTTTACACTGTACATATAAATTATCCAAAAAATCACTGAGTAATAAGAAGAATGAAAAAAAGGTTAAATTAATTAAAAAAGGGAGGGATTAAGCAAGGCGGGAGTCCCTCTGGGGCTGAGGGTTGCACGATATGAAACTCGATCTAACGTTGAACCTTCATTTATAAGAAAGTTTCAAGGATCAGACCTTCCTTCGATTATATGAAGGAAGGGGCAACAACAACAAGCTATACAGTTGTTCCCTTACTCGATATTTTCACGATGGTGGGAGTCGTCGTACTCTCGATCTTCGACTTTCAAGGTCATTTAATAATTTACTCAGATATCATCATTAATAGAAAAAAAAGTAAAGTTTTTGGATCATGTACCGATTTTGATCCCTTCTCGATTTCTTTGCAAAATTTGGACCCATTACACGATGAAAAATGGTCTTTTTGCCTTAGTTCTTCTCAATATCCATTTTCACATCATCTCAGAAGATATTCATATTCTAAAAAATTGATTGACAGAAGTATGCAGATTTTTATGGTTCGTGCTTAAGTACGTCTATGTGATTTATGCATAATGGCTTGTACAATTACATTGTTGTATATTTGCAGAATTATGTTATTAAAACATTTTAAGTGTTTGAAAACATGATTGAAATCTTCACTTTTATCATTCATTTGCTTTAGAGAAAAATGCTCGGGAACATTGTGAGATTTGAGTTTATGTTCTTCTTTATGGGATCTCGTTTTTCTTTATTTTTGTTACAAAGGAATTTAAATTGGCTGGCAATATCGTAGATAATATTTTATTTATAGTTCATAAAAAATGAAAAAATCCAACGACGACAAATGCTGATCGTAAAAATTGCACATGTTTTACTAGAAACAAGTGTCTTAAGAGGTGAATTTAATTCTGCCTTAATATTCGATTTGTTTTTATTTTCTTCGACAAACTTGATCCGGCTTCATATTTGAAAGGTAATTCATGAATTAACCTCGAAAGTCGCCAATAATTTTCAAACGCAATAGAAGGTTTTAAAAAAATGCGTAACAAGGTTTCCACCTCAACTTGATCCAATTATGGAATGAAATTGATTAGCAAAAGTTTTATGAATACTTTTTTTTATCTCATGAATTTTGCACATTTTTTAAGATTTGATTTAAAAAGTATATCAAAAAATTATAGCCATTCATAACTCATTGCTTGAAATTTGAGTAAATCACAGTTTTAATATTGACTCACTTCATCAGACGTGACGATTAAAAAGTTTAAAATGATGAATCAAGTGAAGCTGCACGAGACATGTGACAAATTTACTTCATAAAACGTGAAAAATACTTTAACCAGCAGCGATGGAAATCTCCGAATATAATTAAA
>JAUESH010000015.1:8030399-8054696 GCA_032275165.1 Synergus magnus | reverse complement strand
ACATGTGACAAATTTACTTCATAAAACGTGAAAAATACTTTAACCAGCAGCGATGGAAATCTCCGAATATAATTAAAAGTGGAATTAACCAAAAATATACCAAGAAAATAAGTACCGACTACACAAATTGACGAAAAATAAAAATACTGAATTATAAATGTTCGAATTTATTGAATTGTATAATTTCCGAATTGTAAAATTAATGAATTTTATAAATAACGAATTGATAAATTCCCCAAATTCTTAATTTTCAGAAATTTAAATTTTTAGAAAATATGATAAAATATAATAATAATTCGTAATTTGTATAATTTGTAAATTTATGTATTTGGTGTTTTTAAAAGGATTACGAGAAATTATATTACAAAAATTAAAGAAATTCGTCCGGAAGTTCCTGTAGTGGTGCGCATACTTAAAAGAGTTTTGTTGATTTTATAATTGAGTTTGAATTAAATTAGGAATTAAATTCAGTTCTTTTACTAATTCAATGAATTTTTTAGCCTCAGAGTCAAAAATTTAAGAGAAAAAATCAGGAATTAGAGATTATGTCCTTCGTTTAGATATTACGCTTCAATACACAACATTGGTCTAGAATGTAAACGGAAGCTATCATTACATTCATAGAAACCAATCAACCTATCATTTCACGGTCGAGATGAATCTGACGATACATCTGATCATTTATTGAACACAAAAAACGTCTGCTTACTCGTAAAATACATATTAAGAGCTTTTAAGTCATTTACAAAAATTTAAAATGATTTTAAAAACATTTTAAAGATTTAAGAATATTCGAAAAAGATTTCAATAAATTTTGAAAGATTTCAGGAATTTCTAAAGACAATTCCAAATATTTAAAGTTATTTTTAAAATATTTTTAAGATTTAAAAAGGATTTACAAAATAGATTTATTTAAGCTATTCGTCGTCTTTTGTACATAACGTGGGTTTTGGATTTTGCTACTCGCTATAAAGATAAGTATAAATAAATCCCTCGGTAAATATATTAAGCCTACATATATTCAGAACCCAAAGTACGACATGAATAATCAATAATAGTCCCTAATTTTTTCTTCATATTGTGGAATAAGTGTATAAAAAATAACAATACACTTATATTTTGTGAAATATGTATAAAACAATACAATTTCGAGAACAAAACTTGTTTAATTTACAAGTCACGTGTAGTATGTCGGGTTGCCTACGTGATCTCTTGTAGGCAATTCTGTTTATTTATGTATATACATATATATTTTGTTGGGATCTCAGGTAATTCTATCTCAGCTTCTAATCATCGAACTGAGGGTAGAAATTTAAAAAAATTATACTTTAGACTCATTATAGTGTATAAGCAAATCCTTTTCCATTACCATAAGAGCAAATTTAGTTTCTCCAACTTTACGCTCGCAATAATAAATATTTTTTAATAAAACTTATAGGCCATTTACCTCCGTTGCGTATAGACGGAGGTAAATGGCCTAGTTTTAGCAAACAATTATTATTATTGCCAAAAGACTTTTTAAATTAAAGGTTTTCGAGGAATCTAAAAGATTTCAAGAGATTTTTTAGGAATTTTAAAGCATATCAGAAGATTTTTAGATGTTTAAAAATTTTTGTGCAATTTAAAGAATAAAAAAATATTTCTAATAATTTTAAGCGATTTCGTGGAATTTTAAAAGTTTCTTTTGCGAATTTTAAAGGTTGATGTGGAGTTTAAAGGATTTCAAGATAATATATAGGTATTTTAAAGGAGTCCTAAAGATTCTTGTTTATTTATTTAAAGGATTACGTGCAAATTGATGGGATTCCAAGAGATTTTAAGTAATTTTAAGAGTATTCGTGCGATATAAGATTTTTTAAATTAATTTTGAAGGATTTGAAAAGTTTCTTTAAGGAATTTTAAAAGCTGTCGTGAAATTTTAGGGAATTACTAAACATTTTTGGTAATTTTAAAGTACCCTACTCGCTGCGTCTTTTTGTGTCTTTTGTGTAATTACATCAATTTTAACTTTGCAAAATGAGAAGATGCTTGGAATAAATAATTGAAACGGGTGTTGATCAGGCTTAAATTTTGGATGCAGAGGAGGTTTGTACGCACTCTCACTGTTATCGACCAGTCAAGAGGCGAGAGAAGAG
Source organism: Synergus magnus (assembly GCA_032275165.1). Lineage (NCBI taxonomy): Eukaryota > Metazoa > Arthropoda > Insecta > Hymenoptera > Cynipidae > Synergus > Synergus magnus. Next base: position 8,052,561 of record JAUESH010000015.1, on the reverse strand, counting down.
AGAAAAGTCGCTCCTTCGTCCCAGATGAACGTGAACGTCCACGTATTGCGAAACGGATCTCGCCAATCTCGGTTATAAACGCGGTAACAATTCGAAGGACCTCAATTTTTCTTCAATCGAAGTCATTTTTCCAATAGGAAATTTTCCTTTAAAAAAATATTAAATTTTTCGCCATCAGTCTAGTGATTTTTGATGAAAGGAAAAAAATAGGCAGATATGTGAAAGACGTAAACAGAGCCAGTCACAATGTAAACAATCCGGATTCGTGTATCATATTTTTTAATGGTAAAAAAAACTAAGAATGAAAACTAAAAATACTTTTGAATTAATTCTTCGTTTTTATGGGTAATTAATTTCTTAATACGATATTATCGCCGATTCGAGTTTCCTTCTGTGAAGCTCTTGCCAGTGCATGCAACAAATGGATTCACGCGAGAAAATAATTCAAGGCATAAAAGTAATCCACAGAAATTGACATTGCTTCAGATTTTGAAATTTATTATTGAAAAGTCTTGTTTTTAACCGAAGTGACTTTCAGTAACTGACATCGCTACCAATTATTTACGGTTTAAAGTTTACATTTTAGATTTTAAGAGGTTTTTGGTGTAGAAATGGATGGCCTCGATTCAAAGTGACGTTTCGATTTTATGAAAAAAGGGATAGTCTCTACAATCTGTGAAAATGTGAGAGGAAATATATGCAGAGGATATTTGAGTTTTCATGTAATTAGGGATCTACGTTTTTCAAGAACGAGAAAATCTATTCCTAAAAGTAAGTTCCCTTTGTGTAAAAAAATGAGTGTTGTAATGTTCAAATATTTTATTGGTATATTAACGTATTAATTCATTTATGAATATATTAAGCATTGAAATCTTGGAAGGTATAATTCGCTGTCTAATAAAAAAAAATTAGGTATCACGATTTTATGTAAGAAGAAAATCATTAACGACTGATAATCAACCTCAACCGACTTATCTTATTTTTTATTGTAAGCAAACAACCTTCGCGTGCATGTCACTGTCTCGATGCGTTCCTACTTCCTGTGCACAAGAATTTAATATAATCATCAAACTTTAAAATATTTCGATTGTAAGGCATAATGTTTAGCAGCAGCAACTCTTTATGAATTTTATGTAGGTACACTTTATTTATAATTCTCGTCATTAAAAACTTGTACCATCTAGACAATAAGATTTCCAGCAATTTCAAGATGTCAATAAAACATTTTAAACGATGGGTTGACAACTCGTGAAATCAGGTGTACACTTGCACTGAAATCTTCTGAATTTTCTTGACACTTGAAATCTCTTGAAATCATTGAATTCTCCTGAAATTTCTGAGGTCACTTGAAGTCATTTGAATTCACATGAATTCACGTGAAGTCATTTGAATTCACTTCTATTCTCCTGAAGTCAGTGAATTCACATGAAATCATATGAATTCACTTGTATTCAGTTGAAGACACCAGAATTCACTGGAATTTTCTTGAAATTTCCTGAAGTCAGTGAAATCTTCTGAAGTCATTGAAATATCCTGAAATATCTTCAGGTCAGAAGTAGGTATACACCCGCTTGGTCGAGTTGTCAACCCCTCGATTTTAAATGAATTTTAAAAAATTTAAAAATATTTTAATAGATTTGAAAAAGATTTCAAGAGAATTCAAAAGATTTCATGAGCGAGTGGAGACCAGATTTAAAAAATCATAAGCCCCTCGATTTTGATTTTTTTCTATGTATAAGTAACATGTTTCTTATTCTGAAAAAAATTTGTGTGAAATGAAGAGACAGAGGGAATAACAAAGTTTATAATTAAAAAATCAGAAATAGGAATTAATTGTCTCTTTCACAAGTTATGCAATAATTATTAAGATGGTAATGACAAACAGCAGATTAATTACTGCAATTTTGTATCTTCTCATTGTTTATGCTACTCTCTTTCGTAAAAATAATACACAATGTTATCTACAAAATTATAATTGCAACTTCGCTCTCATAGTGAGGAAGCAATAGATGAAATTATAATATAATTATAATAATAATTCCTGAATATGATTAAATAGAAAAATATCACTTCGTTCATTCATTTTATCTCTAGAATAAAATTAATACTGCATTATGAAAATACATAGAAGAAACAAGTTTTTGGAGTAAAAATAAAAATATGAAATCAAGCACATCCCCAAAATCAAATTTCACTCAACTGACCCTACTTTGTGTGTAAGAGGGTCTGCACTGGTTGGCCGAATTAATGGTGCATTTGCCGTTACTTCAGGGAGTTTAGGGTAGTTTCATAAATCCAGTTAAAGTTAGTATAGGACCTCACAAGGGAAAGAAAAAACATTACATTTCTTTTCTAAGTCTATCAGAAATCTCTCTTATACTTTTATATTGTATTATTCACCAAAATGTGTAAAACTTAGTTCATTATTTACGATGAGGGTAAAGTTTTCTTTTATTAGTTTTTGCGGTAGAAAAAAGGTTCTTTATTCTTACTTTAAGTCTGTATTTTATTTTACATTACGTGGCGTTGTCCGGAATTTTAAGAGATTGCAAGTGACTAAGGAATTTTAAGAAATTTAAAGAGATTTCAAAATATTTTAAGTGATTTTAAAGATGTGAAAGCCTATTCGGAACAAACACAGACATTCAGTTTTATATATAAATAGATGTATGTCTCAATCTAAAATATGAAAGTATAAAAATTGAACGAAATATAATGTGAAAGGGAGTGTGATTTTTGTCATTCCTTCACTCTATAAATAAGTCCGTTATTCACACTTATTCTGCTCTCATTTCTTTTATTTTTCTGCTTAATTAACGATCTTTAAGTATGGTTAATAAACGTCTTTGATTTTTAATGGCTTCTATATGGACTTGGCAATTAAATTCTTTATGTCGATTTTATATGTCGACTTTATATGTTGTTTTGATTGCAAATTCCTATTCCTATAGAATTATGGGTACAGAGCGAAAAGATATTTAGTTCTAATAATTGTGGAGAAAAATGGGGGATTTAATTTTAAGAATAGATTTTGGAACCAACACCCTTAAAACAATTTTTGGTGTTCATTACTTTTTTATTGCCCGTAATTGCACTCAATAAGTCAATTAAAGTTGATGTTAATAAAGGATTTGTCACCTGTGAAACTTAATATTTCTGAATCTTGATGGATTCCTTGAATGTGAGATGAAATAATGAAGCGATTGCAAAGAAGTGTATATGATTAAACTCAATGAAGGTTATTTCCGGAATTCACCGCAATAATATATGCGGTATTGCGGTTATTATACAGAACGTTATAATTCTCACAATGATCCTCGTTAGCAACTTTGATAAATTAATAAAATATTTAACTCTCTAGATTGAATAAAATAGAAAGCAAGAGTCTAATAAAATTAATTTATTTGGAAGCTTAAATCCTCTTTTCGGAGTTTAGTAGCTGCTCTTTTTAGAGTTCTTTTTTTTACTGTTTTACAGTGATTGAGGAAAATTCGATACAAGTAGATAAAATAAATTAGGACCTGATCGTAAAATACAGAAACAGCTTTCGTTCCAAGAGGTTTTCATCCTGATTCACTCTGTTACACTCCGTAAAGAGTGATTTGCGTACATCAGTAAAATACTTTTATGTGCTCTTTAAAAAAAATTCCAAGACATTTTTTGCTATATAAAAAACGTGTTTCTATACTAATATATGTTAATTTTTATTTTATTATTCAATTCTGAACATTTCAAAGTAAAAATTGTTCACTATTGATCCCTTAAATACAATAATTATATAGGTTTCCAATTTAATTTCTGATAATAATGTCATGAATTACTTATTAACATTAAATGTTTCGTAATGAAGTTTTAAACTACAAATACATGCAATTAGCAATATAAATTGACTCAACTTGGCTATAATTATGACCAAACCTTTAGTGATGTTTATTTTTGAATATGAGCACTAAAACAATACTTTTTTTACTACACTACCCACAACAGACATTTACTACCCACAAGTCACTCCTTCGATATTTTTCAATCTAATAGTCCATTAAAAACAAATTTAAATATATAGCATTCATTTAAAACCTTTCCTTAAACATATCGAAGGGCTTGAACTCATTTATAATTCAGGGGGTCAATCATGTAACTTTCCCATTTTCTCAATTTCCCGTTGTTCCTAAATTTTAGCAGCATGACACGTTTGACGTTTTCAACGTCAAAGATTTCAAGAGGTTTTTAACTAATTTAAAAGAATTTCAAAGACTTTGATGATTCTTAAGAGATTTAAAAATATTAGAAGGATTTTAAAGTATTTCAAATAAAATCTCTTAAAATATCTTGAAATCTCTTAAAATCCGGGGCAATACCGGGTAAATTTCTACTAGTCAATTATAAAATCATCAAATTAGAATTGCTGAGTAACCGAAACTGACCTTCAGTTTTCTTACTTGACTACACTTAAAACAGTTCTTATTGTTCTGAAATAGTGGAATATCTAATTGGAATATTCATAATTCTGACGTCAATAATTGAAATCGACATTAATTACTAAAGGCGTGTATTCATTTTAATAATAATTATTTCTGATTTTAATAATAATCTGAGTGACTTTATGGTGGAGGAAACCGCTTGGGCATCAACGCGAAATGTGGCTGAAGTGCATGCATACAAGACTTCAAAAGATTTTATAGGCGATCGCCGCTCACCGTTATTCGGTCGAGTAGCTTCGATCTATTCTCATGGAACGCGAACATTCTCTGAATTTTTATAACAGATCAAGTCTGAGCTGCTCTATAATTTTATAAAATTAATTTGCCTACTCTTTTTGCTATTGATACATATGTGAAAAATCAAGAAATATACAAACTGATACAAACTGAAAATAAAAGAAAGAATTGTGATAAAAGTATCCTTGCAGAAATTTTGATGGGGTTCTGGTGGGGTCCTGGCCAGTTTTTCCCTAGTTATAGTGTGGTCCTAATCCTAAATTGGTAAACGCCGCACACAGGGAAAACTGGTCAGTACCCCATCAAGCATAAAAATCTAGATTAATTATTTGCAATATTTGATTACTAAACTATTTAATTTTCTACAAATACTTATAATTTAAAATTACAATTAAACAATAAATGCCTAGTTATATTAAAATATTTTCATTGTAAATAGAAATCCTGACCAGAACCTCCTAAGAACCCCATTTTAAATGGTTTATGTCTATTTTGAAATGGTTGGTTATTGACATCATTCAAGTTAATGTTCTCCGATAAAAATCATTTTCAATTTCCACTAGATAGGATTTATACATGTAGTTGAAAATCATCTAACCTACTTTTCCTTTTTCAGTTGCTTTTCTCGGTGAATCTTACGACCTTACACGTGACTTTTGGTGCGTGTAAAGTTTGTCCTTTTATAGGAATCCACTCTGTAATCTCAATTAAATTTAATAATAAAGAGAGAACTGCTAGGGAAGGGGAACACTTTTATAGAAGTACTAATTAATAAGAGGAAAATATTCATTAAACTATTTCCTTTTATTCTATAATGATTCACTTTTAACATTATTTAAGAAAACTAGTAATTTAAAACTGTGTCTGTTCGTTCAAATCGTAAATATTTTGCAGAGAGAATTTATAAAAGGTTTTAACGAATTCTAATAACATTTTTATCGATTAAATTTTAAATGTCAACAACTATTTTTAGATATTATAATAAGGAGTAAGAAGGTTTCATTTTAATCGTAACAGTAGTTAATACTGTATAAGTTAAAGGGTTCAAGTAGTCGATAAGTTATTTATAAAATGTTAGAAGTATAAGACGTTTTAGTCTTAAAATATATATATTATTGCAAAAAAAAAAGTATGTACGACAAAATTCTATGAAAACTTAAAATTTTGAAATTTGTTGAAAATCTTCAGACTTTTGAAATCCTTTAAAATCATTTTAAATGTCTTGAAATCGTTAAAAATATTTCCAAATCCTTTGGAATTAATGAAAATCACTTAAAATCTCTTGAAAAACCTGAAACTGTTTTGAATTTTTTTGAAATCCTTTGAAATTACTATTGACTGTAAAACAGGGTAATGCAACTTTCACACCTTGTTTCGCTTTAAATGCGAAATATTTCCATAAAAAATAGAGAAAATTATTTTGTAAATAGTTCATTCGAAACAGAATTTTCTATAGAAAGCAATTATTATGACAAAAATTAACTGCCAGCAAAAGGTTTACTTAACAATTTGTCATGAAAAATTGAATGAACGAAGAAAGTCATCATCGAGATTTTCACTTCCTTCTAAGTTGTCTTTTTTTTACAAGTAACTACATATTTTAAAGCATTTTTTATGTAAATTAAATCCATGGTTGCTGAGAATTTTTAAAATGATTTTGATCTAAGCAAGAGTTACTTATTTCTAATTTGCAGTTTTTATAGACTTTTGCCGTATCTTTTCTTATGGAACAGACTAAGAGCTTTTCTCGAATTACATAGAATTGCGCAATTACCAGGTGCAATTATCGCCTTCTCTTACTCTCTCTCTCTCTCTCTATCTCTTTGCCACCTTCTACAAGTCTCCTATCGGCAATAATGTCCGGAGATTAGCACTAAAGGTGTAACATTAAGATCGCATATCAACCAGATTGGCGAAACGTTCTGTAATCAACAGCTCATATAATTTGTACGATTTCCATATCAAATATATTTACTGATAATTCAATATGCAATATTCTAATGCTGGAGATCCAGGATTCCGATTGGTCCAATAAGTGGATAAAAGGGGGTGGGGTCAGTTGCAATAAAACATCAGGAGCGTATTTCTATTTTACAATACATTCGCATTATGCTAACTAATATTTCTACAAGTTCTTGACCAAGGACATGATTACGAAACAAGTCGATCGTACCTTGTCGTTTTTTAGTATCAGGGTTGGGCATTTCTTCTATTTAATTCACGCATTTTAATGACAATATTGTATTATTTCAGTTCTAATTCATGCTTAAGCCACTCTTATAGATTTCAGAAAAATATTATCCATAAATCATTTGAAATCTTTGTTGATTAAATAAATTTCACATGTTAATGAAAAGTTATTAATTTATTATAGACATATTATCTGTACATATTATTGTATCAGTATCTATGCAAGTCATGCAATTTTTCATTACTTCCGAGATCTCATTATGTCTAATATTTATATTAACAGTATCATGACTGACATAAAAAAGAACCCGTTTAATAGCCTTAAGATAGAATATTATTAATGATGGTATTGTTCAACACAGACAAGATTATTTTTATGAAAATATAATCCCTGTTCAATTAACTCAGTTCTAAGGATAAGTGAACTCAAAATCATGTAAATTACCCTGTCAAAAACTTCGAATAGCAAAAATTCTGTTCTTTTGAATTCGTTTCAATTCGGAATTTGTATCCGAACCAAACGATTTCACTCTGATCTAATTTGAAATCGGACGAAAGATTCGAAATTGAAACAAGGATTCCAATCCGACTGAATTCGATCTAATCCAAGGTCAAACCACTTTCACCAGGGTTCTAATATAATATATTTGCAAAAAAATTCTGATATAAATCGTAATAAAGATGATGCCATATTTATGAAATTGTATGAGAGTTGTGATTTTTTGTTTTAGGGATGCTCTCAACGGAAGAAGAGGCATTATTAGAAGTACAATATGGTAGAAGACGTGGGATGACGAGTGAAGGTTGAAATAAAGCTGATGGCTCTGGAAAAAGAGTGATATCATAAAAAAAACGAAAAAAATGGGATCGCTGCCAAATCTCCACGAACTGTCAAGAGACAAGCTCGAAAGTCCTATTCACCGACCGGCTCCAATTGGAGGTCTTGGTCCCGTGAGATTACCACCACAACCTCCGCCCCTGGCACACACTCACAAACGAGCAAGAAGCAGTGGTCACCACCATGCCACATTGTGGGACAATGATGCCATGCTCGAGGTATTATTTTCACACTTGTGCTGGGAATTAAAAGATAAAATAATCATTTCATTTGATTTTATGAAATTATAAGGGATTTCGAAAGCATTCAAAATCTCTTAAATTCGCTCGAAATGCCTTGAAATCGTTTAAGGTATTTTGAAATCCCTTAAATCACTCAAAATATCTTGAAATCCTCTAAAATCATTCTAAATGTCTTGAAATATATAAACAAATGAAAAAATATGAAAAAAATTCACAAGCTCTTTCAAAATATCCTTAAAAAATCCTCAAGGCAAATTTATGAGAACACTGTAAAAAAGAAACCTTAAAATTGTTACACCTTAAAATTTTTTTGGCCTTAAATTCAGAGATGAACCTAAATTAAGTAAAAATTTATCTAGATTAAAGTAAACTTTGTCTGAATTTAAGTAAACGTATGACTAAATTCTGGAATTCAGATATTGAACTTTATAAATTCAGAAATGTTTTTACTGAATTTAAGTCTAAAAACATTTTAAGTTGTAACAATTTTAACGTTTCTTTTCTACTGTGAAATAAATACATACATACAGACATTGAGCTTTATGTATTATATGTATATGTATATTGATGAAGAAATTTTAAGGGATTTTACGAGTCACGGGAGTAAATTCATAACCTTTTCATAGTTTTATGAGTGAAACGACTTTTCAGTCAATCTAAAAAGTTAATTGACCATCAAAGTGGTCAATTATTGTATGTAATAATAATAATGACTTATAAATATGAAACTCTTAAAAACAGCATATGGCGACATACTCCCCAATATCCTTTCGATCTGCAAGGGCTTCGGCCTTGTCCTCGAGGCGGAGGGAGTCGATGAGTTCATCAGCTGGAGCATCATCAGTTCGTCGTTTGATAGCAGCTGTGAGAACAGCACCCTCGGGACCAAGACCTCCGAAAAAAGCAGTTTTGAGACACTGTGCTGCATTGCTATTGGGTCACGCTACGTGTTCGGCTGCAATTCTGCCCATGTTTCCCCTACAAGCTGGTCTTGGGGCCTTCGATCCATATTTGGGTCCAGCTTTGCTGGCTCTTCTCTTTGCAGTGGCTACATTAGCAACTTGTTTTGCTCCCATCATTACTCAAAAGTTCGGTACCAATTTGACTATCATTGTTGGACATATGGTCAACACCATCTTCGTCGGCGCTCATCTTTACCCCAGGTGCCTTATTTCAAATCTAATGAAAATCCTAGATCCTGTCGGATTTAAATTAACCTTATTCTAATCAGACTTTGTTCCGAGTTAGAATAAAGATTAATTGATTAGGACCTTGTTTATTTTATAGATGGTACGTCCTGGTGCCAAGCTATGCTTTACTGGGAATCTGGATGAGTCCAGGGTTCTTGGCAAGAATCTCACATGTGAATGTATGTGCAGCTAGTCTTGGTCTCGTATGTGCAGATCCTGAAGATCCAGATGATACAAGAAGAGACTGTCTACTTAGAAGACTGAACAGAAGCTTGAAATTAGCAGAGGATATGGGCCTCGCTTTTGGTAAGTCCCGTGTCAGTTGGGGGAACTATTTTCTTGAAGTTCTGGATTGGGGCTATTAGGGCCCCAGTAGCGTTACCCTATTTACAGTTGGTTTGGACGTGTTTTAACAGGTTGCTTTATCGCATCGATTCTGATAAGAATAACAGACATGGCGCCGATAAATTTGATGCTGGATGGGGAGTCGGAGGAGGAATGTGGCGCCGAATACTGCCCTGAAAAAAAAATGGATTTCTATAATGATGATAGTTGTTAGTTGAGATTGTTAACATTTCTTGACTTAACAAACGAGTTTTTAACTTAATAACCCAACTAAAATTGAATATTTCTTCTAGTGCATAACGACACTATTTTCGTATCAACGATAGCACCAGGAACATCGAAAATAATAGTCAGTGTGTGGCTGGGTCTTGCAGTCCTTGCAATTGGCACTTCTTGTGCATTTCTGGATTCACGATTAAAAGAGCCGCAAAATGTTAATGACAGAGTCAGTACGGATAATTTACTGAAATCCGTTAAAAGCGCATTTCAAGACCCGAAATTACAATTAGCAGCACCTCTCACATTATTTGTCGGACTGGAACAGGGCTTCATATTCTCTGACTTTACGGAGGTGAGTTCTAAAAAAAAGAATGAAAATCAATTTAATTAAAGTCGCAAGATTAAATAATAATAATGAATAATAATTTTTTGATTAGGCTTACGTTGTTTGCGCCTTGGGAGGGGCTGGTCCAGTGACCCTAAGTTTCCTGAGTCTTGCCTTACTTCAAGCACTTGCGGGCGCTACACTTTCCATGTTGATGAGGCATATCAAACGATATTATGTCATTGGTAACCCTATATTTAATTTTTATATTATATTATATATTACCAGAGATTGATTAATTGAATATTCAATGTGTACCAGATTTGAAGACTTTAAACATTTTAAGCTGGAGATTTCAAAAGGCTTCAAGGAATTTCAAGTGATTTTAACGATTTCGAAAGAATTTCGAAATATTTTTAACAATTTCAAGACAGTTTTATAAAAGTAACTTGTTTCTTATTCTACTGAAAAAAAATTGTGAGAAATAAAGGAACCAAGGGAATAATATAAGAGGGTAAAACTTCTTAGAAAGCGCCTAAATTTTACGAATGTTTCATGAAGTTTACGGATATTTCATGAATGATGTTAAGAACTTTTGATGTTTGTAAAAACAATTACCTAACGCATATATAGAAATCTTATTTTTGTTGAATTTTTCTATAAAGATACTTTGAAATATTAATATTATAATACTTCACGAGTCATGAGAGTGAATTTATAACTTTTTCATAGTTTAATGAGTGAAACGAATTTTCAGTCAATACAGAATTTTTTTAAATTATAGCTGTCGGATTCGCCTTTCATGCCTGCTTGTTATTGGTGCTGGTGACCTGGAGACCAGCAGGTGACGATCCAGCACTTTTTCACGTGATATCAGCAGCTTGGGGTGTCTGCAATGCCATCTGGGAAACATTAATATACAGTATGTTTAATCCTGGATCTTTCATAGTAAAAATTCGTTATTTCCAACAGAATATTCATCCAAAGCAATTTTTACAGGATTAATTTTAGACCATCCGCAGCCCTCCCCCTTAAGGGTCTTATAAAGCTGAGCCAAAAAATGAGAAAAAAAAAAATACAAAAAATTGTCAAATCTGTAGAATAACTTACATTTCCACCTCATTTCTGAAATTTCATGGTAAAATCGCCAACCCGCATTAAAGGACCCATTTAAAGGACATGCATTAAGGTCAAACAATGCATTTTTGCAATTTTTCCATGGAATTTCAGAATCGAGGTGGAAATTTGAGTCATTCTACCACAATTTTTTTTTTTCAAAACGCTTCAATGTCCTTAAATAGTATTTTCTTCTACCTTTTATAACCTACTTAACATTTAATTTGAATTTCAGCTCTAGTTCTAGGACTATATACGAATTCGTGGCAAGGTCCTCTAGCTACATCCTTATTTTGGAGGTGGTTAGGACTCGCCCTGGCCCTAGGACTTCACGGTTTGGTTTGCACTCGGAGCAGGGTTCTCGGTTTAGCTGTAATGCTCCTACTTTCTGTGGTGCCCTACACTTGGCTCGAAATACGGTTGGCCAAAAGAGGAAAAAGTCTTGCACCTTTGTGACCGCGTATATCGAAAAATCACAATGGCGAGAATTTACACAACGACTGAGGAAGGTCCGTTCCATCCAGTTTAAAGAGAAGTCGGTCTGCTTCTGTGAGAAGTGGTAGCACGAAAGCAAGAGGAAGGAACGTTAACATTTTTATCTGCCACACCAGAACGTCCGAAAGCTCCGGCATTGAGCAAGCCTCAGCATTTCGAATAACTTAATTTCTCATTTCTTTCTTTTTTCGAACAAAACATTTTTTTACTATCAATTAACTAGATTCTACAATAATTTATTCATAAAGTCTATTGTAAAAACTTATATTTTCAAATTTTGCAAAGCCTTCCAAATAAAAAAAAATGGGAAACTCTTGAGTTCAAAATTATCCAAATTTAAAATCTTTAATCTTGAAAGGCTCAGGTATAAAACTAATTTGCAAAAATAAAGACTTGTTGGTATAGCATATGAAAAGAATTTAAATTCTTTAAAAGAATTTGAAATTTAAAAGTACTTTAGAAGGCTGACGGTTTTTCAAAAAAATTTTATCTGCTCAGCACGAGGATAAATTCGGAATTCGTTTAAATAAGGAAGCAAAAGCGAAATCGTTCAATATCAGCAAGACAATCATGAAATAGAATTTAGTTTAGTCAAAGATACTTTTTATCTGAAATACACAGCTTGAATTTCTGAACTGAAAGTATTTTCGCTTAATATCCACAGAGAATGTCGACCAAGTAATTTTTCTTCTTATAAAAGCTACAAAGATATTGAACTTTTAGAGTTGAACTGAAGTCAATTGTCAAACGTTACTTCCTAGTAAAAAGACGAAGGCAAAATCTCGTATATATTATTATTATCAAAGTATGTACCTAACTTACGATTCTAAGTGCTCACTGTTTAGTAAATACAAAAAAAATTTGTTATCAAAAAACTGGTGCTCAAAAAAGGTAGACAAAGACCTATTGTTAAAAATGTTGAAAACACTTAAAAAGAAAAAAAAAAGATTCACAAAAAGAAAAGAAATATTCACTCAAAAAAATGTCTGGTTAAGTTAACCAGAATTATGGTTAAATATGCCCTTACTATTTTTTATGGTTGATTTAATCAGCATTCTAATTGTTTTAATTAGAAATTCTGATTAAAATAACGGATTCTGGTTACTTTAACCAGAAAAAATAGTAAGGGCAGAATAGAATTTTACGGAGACTTTTTTTTGTGTTTAACGACAAAAAAAGTTGATTGCTTTGCTTCTGCTTTGGCCTATTCTTTTCATATTTGCAAATAAGAAAATTGTTATGTTTGTACAAGTTTTTAAAATTTGTTTAAATAGAAATTAACACAATTGTTTCTGTGACGACAAATGTTCCTCTAAACTTAAGATCTGTTTAATAGCCATAAACGTATGTAAATAAAAAATATCGATTGCTAACTTTGAATACTTCAATTTTTTATAGTTAAAGAGAAAATAAAATAATTTAGATTTAAAGTCAACTAATGTTTCCATAGACTAATTTTATTGTCAAGATTCTTGATGAAGTTATGCTTGTCAGAGAATTTTTAGAGACGAGCTATGAAAAATCTAATGCGTCAAAAACGAACCGTAAAAACTATAAATAAGTTTTTGTAAATGTACTGTTCAATATAGAAATATTGCTCGTAATCTTTCGTGCTTTACTGAATACTTCTGCTACATACGCCGTTTTAAATATCATCTCTTCTAGCTGGATGGAACGCTTCAACTGCTAAACGAAACAAAAACACGTTCTGAACAATTTAATAGGTGTGAATTATTTATTATGTGGCCAATTGTATGAATTGCGACCGTTATTATACTCGATGAGACTGCTTATTCGACTTTATGCAGAAAAATATAACTGGAGAATAAATAAATCTTTGGTTAAAACATTACAACAGAATTTAATCATTTCCCAGACATTAGACATTTTTTCCGATCATCCTATCATAAAAGAGAGCTTGCGATTAAATCGAAACAATCCATAAATTACGTAACAGCTTTTAGGGGAAAGGAGAGAGGAATTAAAAACTTTTTTTGGGACTTTAAAAGATTTCAATGAAAAAGAGTTCAAAACAGTTATGAAAAAAGTTTTCCAGAGATGCCACACAATTTTAAGACATTTTAAGTGAGTTTAAGAAATTTTAATGAATTTGAAGAAATTTTATGATATTTCAAGATATTTTAAGAGGATTAATAATATTTTAAACGATTTCAAGAAATTTTAGATGGTTTTAAGAAATTTCAAGGGATTTAAGTACATTTCAAGGGATTTTACGTTTATTCTTCAATATATTTCATTTTCTTTACAATAAACTGATGCATAAATCTAAGTTTTCGTAAATAGTACTTGTGACAAAAACGTACAATTGAACTACATAAAAATATTTACAAAAATAGATCCCTATGATACTTTTATTGTTTTCAATGCTCTGTATTACAATTATTTTTATTTCCAAAATATTAATTACATTTTATTGAAACCAGGATAACCATTTTAATCCTGAATCGGACGAATCATCACTTTCTCCATAATAATCTTTATCAAGGGCATCTTTCTTATTCTCAGCAATCTCATCTTGATTATCAGTAAGATCTGCAAACATTCGATTTTCAGGTCGTGCTGCATCATCTTTATTAAATAAATCATCGAAATATGAACGCTCGACAGTTTTTAAGGTTGACTTTTCAGTTTGATAAATAAAAGGGACGTCATCTAAATCAAGGGCAAAATTAGCATTTGATCTTTTATAAGAATTTCTAGGTTGATGACTTTCATAACCATATTCCTTTTTTCCGTTTATCTGCTTTGCCAATTTCTTCTTTCCTTCCAATTTCTTCTTTTCTCCAGAATTAAAACCCTCGTGAACAATTTCTCTATTTTTTTCCTTATTCTTTCGACGTAAATGTTTCTTCCTTCCTATATTTGAATCATTAGTAGGAATATCTAAACGATCCTCATCTTTAGAAAACTCATGTCGTTTTCTCTTTACATTTAATTCCAAATTACCAGAAGACAATTTTCCAAATTCATCTTTATTTGATTCAGTAACCGCTATATCCTTGAGTTTCTTCAAATGTTTCATTTCTTTAATTCGTTCCGGTTTTTTGTCAACATCTACTTTATCGGGAGTAACATTTTCAGGAATGTCATCATGATCAGAATGTTTTGAATTTCGTTCCTTCGAATGACTATATTCACTTCTTTTCTTCGCAATCTTGATTTTTGTTTTCTCTTGAGTTTTCTCTTGTATTTTCTCTCTCTTCCTCTGGTTTCTCTCCTTTTCTTCATTATCGTGATAACCCGAATGTTGTTGCTTCTCTTTTGTCTTTTCTTCAAAGAAGCTTTGATGCTTTCTCGAATGCTTTTCCTTTACTGTTTTTGATGCTCTTTCTAATGTTTTTTCTGATTCTTTAACAGTTTGTGGTTTATCTTCATCAGGAGTGACTGCAGAATCCACTTTCTCATATTTGGATGTCGTTAATCGAAAAACATCAAGCTGGTGCATTTTCTGCAATCTTTCCTTTTTCCTTCGACGATGTGGATCTTTGTTATCACAAAACACTGTTTTATTTTTGAAATTGTCGGGACAGTCCTCTCCTGCACATTTTTTTTCCGAATTTGGAGGTGCCTCTGTTACTTTTTCCGGACAATTAGAACCTTTACAATCAACTTTTGCTTTTTCAGTTGGACAATCGGATTCAGTGCAATTTGTTCTTGTTATTTTATCTGGACATTCACTACCAGTGCAATTGTTTTTTTCTTCCTTATCTAGACAACCAGTTCCAGAGCAACTAGTCGATTCTTCTTCATCTGAGCAATCACCTTCGTCACAATCATCTGGTTTTTTTTTATCATCTGAACAATCAGATCCTTCACAATCTGCTTCTTCTTTATCATCTGAACAATCAGATCCACTACAATCAGTTGTTCCTTGTTTATCAGGACAATCCTTTCCAGCACAATCAGTCGTTCTTATCTTATCTGAACAATTAACACCCTCACAATCCATTGTTTCTTCCTTATTGGGACAATCTTTACCTATACAATCAGATTTTCCTTTCTCATCTAGACAACCAGATCCAGTGCAGTCAGTTGTAGTTTTATTATTTGAACAATTAGGTCCTTCACAATCTGGACTTTCTTCCTCAGTAGAACAATCTTCCCCTACACAATCAGATTTTCCCTCTATATGTGGACATTCCTTTCCTTTACAATCACCTTGTCCTACTTTATCTGGACAATCTGATCCTTGGCAGTCTCCACTTTCTTGTTTATCAGGACAATCCTTTCCAACACAATCAGTTGTTTTTATCTTGTCTGGACAATTGACACCCTGACAATCCATTGTTTCTTCCTTATTGGGACAATCTTTACCTACACAATCAGATTTTCTTTTCTCATTAGGACAACCAGATCCAATGCAGTCCGTTGTAGTTTTATTATCTGAACAATTAGGCCCTTCACAATCTGGTTTTCCTTCCTCAGCGGGACAATCTTTACCTACACAATCAGATTTTCTTTTCTCATCTGGACAACCAGATCCAGTGCAGTCAGTTGTAGTTTTATTATTTGAACAATTAGGTCCTTCACAATCTGGTATTTTTTCCTTACTGAGACAATCTTTGCCCACACAATCAGATTTTCCCTCTATATCTGGACATTCCTTTCCTTTACAATCAGTTTTTTCCTTCGTATCTGTACAAGTTTCTCCATCACAATCAACTTTTTTATCATCTGTATTTGGACATTCCTTTCCTTTACAACCACCTTCTCTTTCTTTACTTGGACAATCTATTCCTGGACAGTCTCCTTTTCCTTCTTTATCTTCACAATCTTTTCCTTTACAATTATCTTCTCTTTCTTTATTTGGACAATCTATTCCTTGACAGTCTCCTTCTTTATCTTCACAATCCTTTCCTTTACAATCACCTTGTCCCTCTTCATCTGGACAATCTACTCCTTGACAGTCTCCTTTTCCTTTTTTATCTTCACAATCCTTTCCTTTACAATCACCTTGTCCCTCTTCATCTGAACAATCTTCTCCTTGACAGTCTCCTTTTTCTTCTTTATCTTCACAATCCTTTCCTTTACAATTAGCTTCTTCCTTCTTGTCTAGACAATCTTCTCCTTTGCAATCTTCTTTGTCTTCTATACTTGGACAATTTTCTCCTGAACATGTAGAACTTTCCTTAGATGTTGAACAGTCATTAGCAGAACATTCTACCGAAGAACAATCACTACCATCACATTTTTCCGTGGTTGTACAATCCTCTCCAGAACAATCTTTTCCACTGAAACAGTCTTCATCACTACATTCGCTGGAACATTCTTCAGAACTGCTACATTCTATTCTTGAAGATCCCGTAGTCATATTTTCTTTTGGGTTTTCAGTGGTTATTAATTTCATTTTTCTCAGTACATTTTTCATTGTTGTAGGGACGGATCCAATTTCTTCAGTTTTTGGTACAACTGGTGATGTTGTTTCAATAGTCAGCTCTGTAGGGACATCAGTTTCTGTAATAATGTCAATTTTAGTAGTAATTTCGGGTTCAGTACTCAGTTCAGCTTCGGTAATTATCTTTTCTGTTGCAGTTGCCTCATCTAATTTAGTTGATGATTCTGTTGCGCTAGTCTCTTTGGGAGATATTGATGTTAAAAGAGCTGGTGCTTCAGAAGATGATTCCGCGTTATCGAACAAAGTCGTAGTCTTATTTTCTTCTTCAGCCAAAATCTTTTTTATATTTGGAGGGTATTCTGTCCTTGCTTCTTCGGTTGTACCTAAAAATATTAGAAATATTATTTAATATAACATTTATGTATAAGATAACGAGATTGTCAATAATAATTTTATTTTAGCCTCAAAGAGAATTCTACCATAAAAAACTGCTTCTATAAACTGAAAGTCTCGATGTGAGAGTATAATTTTAAGGATATAAAAGGAGTTAAAAAAAATGCTTAAATGATCAAGAAGTTTCAAGAGTTTTCAAGATATCTGTAAATATTTCACAGAATTCAAAAGATTTAAACATATTTTAAAATAGTTTAGGTGATTGCAAAAGATGTAATTAAAGGGATTTAAGTTATTTCTAAAGATTTGAAAGGGCTGAAGAGATTTCAAGTGATTTTAAAAGATTTTAAAGAATTCAGAAGCATTTTTTATACTGTGAAATTACTTTAAAATCCTTAAACTCTTTTGAATTCTTTTGAAACTCCGTAAAAATTTCTTAAAATCAATTAATCTATTGAAATATCTTGAAATAGCTTTAAATTACTGGAAAATCCTTTAACGACTTTTTGAAACTCTTCAAAATTACTTGGAATTCCTTGAGATTATTGTTTCACTAAAGTTTCTTTAATTTCAATAAACAAAATACAATAACATCTATTTTTATTTAAAAAAATGGTTGATAAAAGGATTAAGATAAGAAGAAAAACCTTTTTATTACTTATTGTCCATCAGAAACAATTTTATTAACGACCGGGAAGAATCTTTGTTGACCGGGAATTTCTTTCTGCGATTAAAAAAACTTCAACTCAAACGTATGAATAATCACTGTTCTCTCTCAATTTATAATGATATAAAAAAAGTGGTATTAATTAGTCACCTGAGGATTCCTCAACTTCTGCCTTGATATCTGAAGTTTCAGTGTCACATTCCACAGGCGAGATTTCTCTCAAAGGACACGCTTCCTTGGCAGGAGATCCCTTAACTGTGACTTTGTCACGGAACTTTTTAATCAAATGTTTCGTTCCTTCATCAATAAATTCGCATTTCATCACAATTTGCAATCCAATCTGAAGACAGGCTCTCGGATTAGAACAAGAAATTTCTATCGTGACATTTTTCGAGTCCCACAAACGATTCTTAATCTGATCAATAGTCTTCATCATCTCTTCATATTCTTTTACTTTCCTTAAATTCTCATACGAAGAAAACAGCTCAAGCAATTCATTAAGACTCTCAATTGCATGACTTCTATGCCAAAATCTTGCATGTGTATGCAGCGCACTGACAATATCAACGGCAAAATGAATGTCCCTCATCTGTCCGAAAATTTCCATTAACAATTGATCAGGTCCAGCTTGCTGATACTTCTCAATCCTCAAATATTTTGAGAGAATTTGAAGTTTATCTACTTTAGTTGAAAGATATTCTTTTGCTTCAAAGAGGTCCTTATCGAGAACATCGGGAGGCAAAATCAAATCGAGAAGATACTTCAAATTGATAGTATTATTTTCATAAACCGTGCCAAGTAGTTCAATATTTTCACTTATCGCCTCTACTTCTCTAACAACGTGTTCTGCCAAAATTTTTGCATGAAAATTCGCAGGGCTTTTGAATATATCCGATGCCTTTTTGAGATATGTCTTCAGCAGCCCACTTACAGTTGTCTGATTTTTGATCTCTTCATTAGTCATCAGTATCGAGTTTTTGGAAATTTTCGAAGACTTTGTAAGGTACAAAATTAGTTCTCTTTCTGCAGTTCTTACTTCATCGTCAAAACTGTCATACTGAATATTGTGCAATAGTCCAGATAATAAAGATGGAGTGAATTTGAGGGTATCATTCTGCAAATGTTTCAAGATAATCTTTAAAGAAAAGCCATCAGAAAAGTATTGCTGGATCTTTGCTAGATGATAGATTTTGGGAGTGTGGTTGAGATTTATCAATCGACGTTTGTTGTGTTTTCTGATAGTCATGCATAATTGCGAGCTCTCTTTTAAGCAAGTGTGGACATGTTCGTTAATGGATCTACAGATTTTCGTTGGTCTGATGTCGGAATTTTTAAAAAGGCTGGGGACAATATCAAAAATGTTGTATTTTCTTTCCAAAGTTTCATGATAGACTCTATACAGGGCTTCCATCTGAGAAATAGAGAAATCATCATAACGGTCGTAAACTAAATATCCAAAGGTATCTAAAATTTGAGTTCTGAGCAAAGCTCCAAATTGTAGTAAATGTTCCGTTCCTTCTTGCAAGGTGTATGTTTTCTTCAATTTTTCAACTTTGACTGTCGCCTCCAAAATCTGACGAGTTGTTCGCGCTTCTGCTTGTGTAACATTTTTTGGAAGGTCGTCTTGTCTGGAGGCGTAGTTTATAGTCTGAAATAAAGATGACGAGATTAAGTATACCATTTTTTGAATCCGCAAATAAATCACATTGAAAATCAATCTGTATAATTTTTTAAGGTTTGGCTATATCTTTATAATAGTATTAAATAATCTTTTGGAACTTATTATAATCATTTGAAATATCTTGAATTTGCTACAAACACTTAAAATGCCTGAAATTTCTTGAAATCCCTTAAAATCACTAAAGATTTTATGAGATCCTTTAAGATTTCTTTAAACCTACTGAAATCTATAGAAATCTCTGGAAAATCATGTTAATAACTCTTTTGAACTCTTTTGAAAATTGGTTGAAATCCCTAAAAGTCAAATAAAATTCCGCATCTCTTGAAATTTCTTAAAATCACTACAAATTTCTTAAAATCCCTTAATAATTCTTGAAATCTTTTGAAATCCATTGAAAATCCTTAAATTCTTTTGAACTCTTTTAAAAATCTCTTGAAATTCCTTAATTTTTTCAAAATCTCCGAATTCCGGACTAGGGAATTCCTTAGTCCAAAAAATCGCGACTCGGATTTCTGCCGATTCCAATGTCTGGCAGCGTCGCCCATGATTACACATCTGCAGTTTTAGTAGAATGGAGTCCACGCATAAAACTCTAGGTTCTTTTATTATCGATTTCAATATATATTGTTCGAATCCGATCAAGTTTATTGCTCAGCAAAATTAAAATTTCGCCACGCTTCGGGAAAGAAATGATAATTGATTCGAAATCAAAACCATTGTCATTAAATTCAAAAGTACTATAATAAGTGTAGCATCAAAATTGATAAACTTATTATTTGAATAGAATATGACATCATTATTCTGTCTCTTTATTAAGATCGAATTGTTTAGCTGATAACATTTGATTCTTAAATTGAGATTTTATTTCAAAAAATATAATTACTTACCGTGGCCCCATGAATAAGTAGAAAGGCAATTAACGAAAAAAGCACACGAGTAATGAAAATTGATTTTCTGGTTAACATTTTCGAGAACGATACACGATTCAGGAACACAATATGTTCCTTGGAAATTAAATGACTGACTGCTCTGACGAGCAATGAAAACCGAGCGACCAGTACCCGATTTTATAATCTTATATTGTATCGTTAAAATTACACGAATCCGTTCGTCTGTATGAAATCAAACCCACAGGGAAAAGAGCGATTGATGAGAATCGAAATTAATTATGAATGACTATAGACGACTCAGTGCGACTCCAATCCTGGAATAATAGCTAGATTGTGATTTATGGGACATTAAAGTGATCCGATTTCGAATCTGATCATCCTTATTGCCTTGTCAGCGGAAATCGTTTGGGATTAAAGTTCATTTTTAAATCATTGTAAAACATATATCAAAAGCCAATGAACAATAAATTAAAATACTGCAATTATTACTATTAATGAAGAAATCAGTAGAAAATACAAACTAAAAGATTTTAAATGATTTTTAAAATTTTCTAGAAATTTCAAAAGATTTCAGGATAATACAAAAACAAAATATTTAAAACTATTCAAAAAATTTCAAGGGATTTTACAAATTCCTTAAAGTTTATTTAAAAAATAATTTAATTGAAAGCTTCTAATTAAGATTTTTAACCTTCCAATTAATGTTAAGTTTATTATTTTCACTCTAATCTTTAATGCGAAACTTTATCGACTTTTGCAATTCTTTATTTGATTTAATCGATGCCTGAAATCCTATAAATTCTATCATATCAGCACGTTTAAAAAGATTATAGTAAAAAACGTAAGAACGTTAATTTTTAAGTCGAGCTTGCGCAAAAGAAGCTTCAATATGGATTCCCTCAAAATTGTAGGGTAGTATCGTCAACGCGTGAAGCGTGATTCCAAGAAATTCGTGAAGGGAAGCTTGACATTAAATAAGAATTAAAGTGAAAAATTGAAGATTCTAGTGATTTAGGATAACTTAATACTGTGAGCAAACTGTGCCTAAAAAGAGATAAGTACTATGTCTGACGATTATAAATATGCTTGTCAGAGGGCAGAACTGCTTGGATTAGCTGCCCCTAGTGAGGAGGAATGGGCTATGAGTGAAGCTGCTCGAAAGAGAGAAATCGAGGAACAAGAAGCCCAAGAGGATGCTAAAGCCCAAGTATAACATTTTTGCACAAAAAATGTTCACTTAATAAATCTTATCTTAAATATTTTTAGAGGGACTAACGAAAAAGATTGAAAAAATAAATACGGAATACACAAATTGATGAAAAATAAAAATATGGAATAATATATGCCCGAATTTTCGAATTCCTGAAATCCAAATTTATCGAATTAATATAATTTCCGAATACTTCAAAAAAGATTATAAATATTTAATAATGAATTTACCATATTATTTAATTAATTATTTAAATTAAAATATATTTGCGTCAAAAATTTAAAATT
>JAUESH010000015.1:7999101-8030299 GCA_032275165.1 Synergus magnus | reverse complement strand
AATTTTGTATATTTTCTCTTAATTAGGATTTGGAAGAAACGGGTGAAAGCATGAAACGCATTGGTGGTGGGTTGGACGAATTAAATAGTATATTATGTGCGACGCAGAAAAAACTCAACAGGTTCAAGGTAATTTTAAAATCAATATATGTGCTGAGATTTAAAAATTTTTAATAGGAACTTTAAAGAAAGAACAATTTTACCTGGGAAATATTAAAAAGTCTAAAGTTTTCAATCTTCCTCATTCTAAATTCAAGAATTTTTAAATGATAATTGTGATCAATTCTGTAAAAAGAATTAAATTCGGCAACGAAATGTCAACATTTGTTTACTTCCTTGTGCATAAATAATATATAATCCCTGGCGACAGATTCAGATAGAAATCCTATCCGAATCAATTCGAGGCTAATCCGGATCAATCCGAACTTTCAATCCTAACTCACATCTGAATGATTTCGAGGCTAATCCGGAGTGACTCGGATTGATTCGGATAGGATTTCCCATTCTCCACGTATTCACTCGGAATGCAATTGATTCGCTCGAATATAGACCTCGGAATGAAACGGATTAGGACGGATAGAAAATGTTCTATGCGAAACTTTCGCTAGGGATCCTGTGAAAAATGATTCATGATTTGAAGAATACTGAATAATTAATAGTAATAAAGAATAAAGTTTGAACATAAAAATCGGATTACAGACAGTGTGTGGAAGTTTGGGCACTATATTGAAAATTCGTGCCAAATCGCATCCAGGCACACCTGAACACAAAGCCCACAAATCTAAAGAATTGAACAGCCCAGAAGAAAAGGAACTTGAAGCGAAAAAAGGAGAAGCTGAAATGATGGAGCAAAGTGAAAATCCTGAGGATGCTGAGAATTCACAGGACGATCCCAAACCCAGTTCTGTTTCACATAAAAAAGTTGATCTCAATCAGAAAGTAGGATCGCACATCGATAAATTAGATTCTCTGATTAACAAAGCTGAAAATGCCCAATTCAGTATGCAATATCAGACGAAGCAAATGAAGAAATTTCTTAAGTAAATTCAATTCATTGAATTCAAAACAGAGTGGCTAACATTTTTACAAAAATAATATTATATTCATTTTCAGTTGATACAAAGTTCTGAAGAAAAATTTATAAAAAATGAAATTAGTGTTAAATCTGGGATGACTGAAAAGTTCTGAAAAATAAAATTCTCGACCCTGGAAAAATCTATGGTTAAAAAAAAAAATTATTAAAATTATTATTCATTTTTTTTTGACATTTTCTAGTGTTGAAATTTTATTTTATAATTTCGGGAATTTCATTTTTCGGAGTATAATTAAACGGTAATTTTACAGTGTGGAAAGTTTTAATTTTCGGGATTTTCAGCCGTCCCTTAAATATTTCTATGCCACGAGGTTGATTAAAAGGAATTGTGTAGAATTAACAAAAAGAAAGTTTGTTTGCCATGTGATTGATTACTATAAAGTTTTAAAATAATCACGCAGTCAAACAGTATTATCGCAGCAGTACATTATTTTTGATATATCGTTACGCTTAACAGCATGTTACTTAACTTGTTAAAACTGCTTACAGCAATTGTTTATCGTTATAAATGATAAATTTTAAAATATAGATTGTTGCCTGATAATTTTCTTTGCATGCTACACGTATTTTCGTATTTTAATATGTTAGGAAAAAAATTAAATCACCCTGGCGGAAGCTTCGAATAGAAATCCTATCTAAATAAATTCGAACAAATTTTTCAATCCAAAATGAAATTGATACACTCGGATACAGACTTCAGAATGAGACGGATTCAGAAGGATAGAAGATTTTGTATCCAAAACTTTCGCCAGGGTCACTATATTTAAATATGTAACGAGATACGATGCTGTACTGTATTTTATTACTTAAAGTATTAAAGTATTGCAAAGACAATTTATACGAATCAGAGAACAATAATTATTGAGTGATTGATATTTTGAAAAATTTACAATAACAATTATTTTTTGCACTAGTTTTCGTATTCTTGTTGAGTTTAGTTTAGAGTATAGAGTATAGCAATTCCTAGAAATAAGGATTATTACACTCTTTCCATCCAAATTTATGATAATTATTTTTGCTAAAATTTTTTGCTAAAGGACTTAATTAAATTATGAAAGGAAGAATATAGCGAATATATTGTAGGGTTACAAATTTATCAGATTATGATGTAAACTACACTGGAAATTTTCTCTCCTTTAAAAAAAAATAGTTTGCAGTGTAGTTGAGCAAATTTTCAATAGTAGCTGTAAAAAGCTCGTAGTGCTTATTTTTAAATGAATTTAAAATCTCACACAACGAAAGAGGAAAGAGTACTTACTTTCAAGTACTATGTACTTATAAAATTTGACTTTCAACATATCTAATTCCAAAATATAACAGATAACGAAAATATTAATGCAAAATAGTAATTAAGGCCATATATTAGTTATCCGATCCCTACCTTACCTACCTTATCGAATTGAACATTTGTAAAATTAAAGGAAATGAAGGAAATAGAAAAATTATTTGATCCTAAATTTTTAATTAAAAAAATATAGGGATCAGATAACTGATACATTGCCTTAAAGAATATTACAAAAAAGTATTTAATTAACAGAAAATATCACCATAAACTGCCTATAAAATAATGGTATGGTGCCACAATTAAATAAAATATTATTTTTATTAAATTAAAAAAATTTTTATTAAAAATTGGTTTATTGGAATGGAATTATAATTTCAAAAAACCAATTTTTGCACATAATGTTTGTTTATAATTTTTATAATGAGGAGTCAATAATACTCAACTGATAAGTCAATAACAAATATTTAAGAAAAAATAAATTACACATTGACGGAAAATGAAAATATTTAATTATAAATGCCCTAGTTTTAAAATTTATCGAATTATAAAAATAATTTGCAACAGTTTTATAATTCGGTAAATTAAAATTTCAACGTTATAAAAGTTACTTTTATCGATGCTTCCAATTATGTATAAGCTACACCTGTAACCGAAATATTATCTGCATGAAATGCTTGAAATTGAATGCAATATTCAAATTAAAGTAGTCTTCCAATTACATAATCTAAAAAAATCCACAAATGAAAAAATCTCTAAAAATGATATTTTGAATAATTATACAGATAATTTGTTAAAATTCTTCAATAACATGATTCAGAGAAAATTTTATAATTAATATGAAAGTTTTTGTAATAATTAAATCATACCTTAAATGCTTTTTAAAATAATGATAAAGATTCAAGGTTTCGGGAAGACTGAAAAATCCCTAAAAATAAATATTTTTTTCGAAAATTTTTTCTTAATTTTTAGATTCGGGAATTTTCTATTTCGACAATTTTCTTCTCGGGAATTTTATTTTCGGGATTTTTTAGTCGTCCCTTGAAATCGAAATGTCTAGAAAAGTTGTTATAAAATTAATGAGATTATTATCCGTTATTATTAGTATACACAATTAAATTCAATATTTTGTAAATATAAATAATTTTTTTTGTAAATTATACATTTTTCAATTTTTAATATATAAAACATAATTATTTTGATATTATTTTCTGTTATGACGAGAACAATGTCTTATAATAAAAAATAGTAGAAATATGCTTACCTATAAAAAATTCTAATAATTACAAATATTTGGGAGTGTATTGCAATCATGAATCAATATTAACTAAGCAATTAAGAAATTAAGATTAAATTGTCTGTCAAATAATATTAATCGCCATTTTAAATGCCTCCTGTGAATATGTCTTATGGACAAATATAATCGTTCATAAATATTTATGCTACATTTCAAGGTATATATATAAAATATTCTATTGAGAATTATCTCTTCAAATTCTCTCTCAAATTCTATACGCTTTGCTAAAGAACTTTTCGTCCATGTAAATAAATTAAATATCATCAGCTATATGTATCTATATCTTCGAAAGTTAAATAAATATAAATGAGAATTAGCATTAAGGTTTGTATCAGTAATCCGATCCCTACCTTATGGGTATTCTTTCCTCTGTAAGGTAATTTTTGTTATAATTAACATATCGAGTTAAAAATTTGTAAAATTAAAGAAAAATTACTATAGTACGTTTCTCTATTCTTAAATATTTATATTTCCAAAGAAAATGTTTTTCATTTTTTTTTATTTTCAATATTTAGCCTAGACAAACATATTTTATTACTTTTTCTTTAATTTCAAAAATTTTTTACTCGATATCTTAATTATAATAAAACTTATCTTACACGGAAAAAAATGCAGGTAAGGTAGGATAAATGATAAATGATTTCAATATTTATTTAAGTATTCTTCATAGATAGAAAACCTTTTTCTTAAATTTAAAATTTCGTAGACTTATAATCATAGGATCATTGTAACGATAGATTATTTTTTAAATTAATTTGAATAATCAGATTTCTATTCTTAAATAGAGTTTCCTTTGAAATCTAAAAATTCAGATTCCTTAAAAAAATGAACCATGTATTATATGATACACCAAATGTTAATTATAAAATATATAATGTGAGATGTTTGTTGCTCATTCAGTATATAATATACATATATACAGAATTGAGTTTGTTATGCATATTCAATGTACGAAAAAAAATAAATGGAAAAATATTGATATACAATATCTTATTTGTTTTAATTTGTAATTTTATACCTAATTTTGAGATTATACAAATTTTCTTGAATTCAAATTGCAAAATTTTGGAATTATCAAGCTTTTAAAATGATCTCTAAAATTTTTGGAAATTTAAAATTTGAAATTCTTTTCTAAACTTCGATTATTAAATTTCTTTTTCTACTTTGCTGTACTACTGGTTGCATTCGTTCATCTCAAAAACTTATTTTGTTTTTTAAAAATACACTTAACAATCTTAATTTGTTGAATTGCATTATTTAAAAGTCAGTTTCTTTTGAAGAAATCTATTTTCAAATTAATAATGCGAAAAATGTCCTCTCAAAATAAAAAATAAAATAAAAATTCCAACTACTTCGTCATTTTTCCACAAGAGGCAGCACCTTCCGGAGAGTAAATTCAAAATTCAATATGGCTGCGGCCACGGTGTCAAACGTAAATTGTGGATTATTTCTGCGTAAGAAAAAACGTTGAATTAAAATTAGAAAAAGAATTAATTATGTGTGTAGAAAAGTAGTAAAAATGTCGTGCCCGGCGGCAGTTTTGCCGCGTATTTTTTCTGCGATACAAAATGTAAATACAAAAGAATTAGCGCAATGTACGGAGAAGGAAGTAAGGCCGATTTTGCCGTGTTTGGTTAGAATGAGCCTTATTTCACCACTTGATATAACACAAGAATGTGTCGAGGCAAGAAAAGAAATTCTTACAATCCTCTCCGCAATTGAATCAGTCAACGCTATTGTTGGCTTACTTTCGATTGATTTTCATGGTTTGGAACTTGATGTCCGACGCGAGCAACAACTAAGGTATTTGTAATTTATAATTTAATATATATGTATTGGTACCTTTCGGTAAATTGGTCTCATTGTTATTTAAATAATATTTTCACATTGCATAAACTATAGACACGTAAAAAAATTTTTATAATTTTGTCAAAATTAGTTTTTGCGTGATTTCTTTTTATTTTTAAGGATGTTGGATCCATGTTCTAACTTCAAAATTCAATTTCCTCATTTTACTCAACAGATACTGGAAGTAAATATCTTTTCGCTCTGTACACGTAGTATTTTTGGAAATAACAGTATTTCTATAGAATGAAAAAATGATTAATTTTAATACTTTTTGCGTAAAACGAAGAGTTCTAGACTAATCTCAAAATTCAAAAGATTTCAATAAATTCAACATATTTCAAGATATTTTAAGGGATACCAAAACATTTCTAGTAATTCTAAGGGATTTACGGAAATTTTAAGATTTAAAGGATTTTAAATGATTTTGAGGAATTTTATTACATTTAAAGATTTTTAAAATTAATTTTATGTAATTTCAACGGCGAAATATGTAAAATAATGAAAAATATTTCTCTTTTTCCTAAGGCAAAAAATGGGAAATACCCAAACCGACAGTGTCCTTGCCCAATCTTTACAAAGTGGTCTCGCCCTGGAATTCGAGCGCAGCGAGGCATCTCGTCGAATTCGCCTTGTCCTCAGCGAAATTCTCTTTATCGCCTCTCAAATCCGGGAACAACAAAGGAGCCAGGACTTTCAAATTAAACATTCTGACCTTTTCGACAATGCCGTCTACATGGAAGAAATCACTTACGTAATTTGCATCGCCCTGGCCGAGCTCCCCGAGCTACTTTCCATCCCAGAAATTTGCGAAACTCTTCTCCACGTGAAACATGGGCCCGAAATAATTTGCTGGGTCGTGGCCAACAGTCCGGACACTTTTACCGAAGTCTGCACCTTCTTAATCGCAAACGGCGAACGACAAGAGGAATCTAATCTCGGTAGCATCAGGACTAAAGCCTTGACGTTACTCTGCAAAATGAATCCAAGTCAAGCTCTCGCGATCCGAGCAAAATGCGTTGAACTTTGCAGAATGCCAGCTCTCGCAATCACCCTTAGTCTTGAGAACGAATCTAAAAGTAATTCTCCTTTCCAAAGCGACATGGTTGCTTTCGTTTCCGGTTTACTCCTAGGAAATGATCAGCAAGTCAGAAACTGGATTGCCATGTTCATCAGAAATGGGCAAAAAAGAAAAGGGGAATCACAAACAGCTCTGCAGTCTCTAAGGGAGGAATTATTAAGAAGACTACAAAATATCGTATCACACAGTTCAGATTGTCAGCTAGCTGAGTCTCACGTTGTGCAAGCAAGCGCACTGCTAAGACTTTATTGCGCTTTAAGAGGAATTGGAGGAATCAAATTCCAGGATGATGAAGTAGCTATGATTGTTAAATTGCTAACTTCACATCCACCACCTTCACCAGCAGGAGTTAGGTTTGTTTCGTTAGGACTATGTATGCTAATCGCTTGCCCTTCACTGATAGGTCACACAAATTTGGAGAAGAAAAGCGTTGAATGGGTTCAATGGTTGGTCCGTGAAGAAGCTTATTTTGAAAGTGCGAGTGGAGTTTCTGCAAGCTTTGGAGAAATGCTTTTGCTGATGGCTATTCATTTCCACAGTAATCAACTATCGGCGATTTGTGAATTAGTTTGCTCGACCCTTGGAATGAAGATTCCAATCAGACCGAATAATCTGACGAGGATGAAGCAGATTTTTATGCTAGATATTTTTACTGAACAAGTTGTTACTGCTCACGCTGTTAAGGTTCCTGTGACTGCGAATCTTAACGCAAATATTCCTGGATTTCTACCTGTTCATTGTATTCACCAGTTATTGAAGTCTCGAGCATTTGCGAAACACAGGGTGCCAATTAAAAATTGGATTTATAGACAAATCTGCGACAGCGTTCCACCTTTGCATCCAGTGTTACCTGCTCTGGTGGAGGTTTACGTAAATTCGATTTTGGTAACAAATAATAAAACGTCTGAGCATACGAATAAACCTATAACCGAAGACGAAATCAGAAAGGTTTTTCAAAATAGCGTCTTTGGGGCGAATTTTGATGCGAAGAAAAGTGTGATGAGCATTGTGGAAATGGAAACTGATTATATGGACGTAGATACCTCAAGGCCTTCTTTAACATCACAACTACTCTTTTTGTATTACTTGTTGCTTTACGAGGATGTGAGACTGTCGAATATGCATCAATTTATTTCTCAGGGAAAGAAGGTGAAGTCCTATTCGACTGACTTTCTTTCTGAGTTACCGATAAAGTATCTTTTGCAACAAGTGCAGAGGGACCAGATGAACTACGCTGGATTGTTTTCTCCCCTTTTGAGATTACTGGCAACACATTTTCCACACTTATCTTTGGTAGATGATTGGCTTGATGATGAGATGATTAATATTGATTCAGTGACGGCGAATCAGGAAAAGGTTGCGATTAATGACACTTCTATTATTGAAGCTTTTGGACACATAAGGACTTGTGCTTCGAGAACTGGGAGATTATTGAGACATCTATTGTCGATGAAGCCTTCGGATATTTGGCCACACGCGGAAATTATTATTCATTATTTCAAAACGATTCTGGACGAGAATGTTCCTAGGTATATTCAAGGTAAATAGAATATTTCTTCTCGAAAATATTGACTCTAAGTCGCGAGATATTTAAAGATTTATGTTTTTCAGAATTATACAAACAAGTTTGGCTGAGGCTGAATACCGTGTTACCAAGATGTCTGTGGGTCTTGTCAATAAATGCATTATTGATAGAAAATTCGACAGTTAAAAATGTCTTTCTAACTCAAGAAAACATCGTCCTAGATCCACTACAAGTATTACGATGCGATATCAGAGTTTTTCGATGTGCTCCCGTTCTATCAGTAATTCTTCGGTAAGTCTACTTCACAACCAGAAATAAATTCAGGGTGTCTACTAACCGGGAGAAATTGAATAAATCTGGGATTTTTAAAAGATTTTGTGGAATTTAAAGGATTATATGAAATTCGACGAGATTTAAAAAATTTTTAAGAGATTGTATTATAACTGATTTTAAGAAATTTCAAAATTTTTCATGAGTAAATTTGGTGGGTGAAAATTAGTACACACCTTGAAATTACAAAACAAAAATAAACTTAATCTTTCTATTGAATTCTATTGAAAATTAATTTATTTTCTCAACTTCTAGAATCCTACAAGCAACTTTAGCTGCTTCAAAATCTCAACTATCAAGGCACATGCAAGACAGACCCCTGACAGAAAAGTCAGGTCAATTGACAACTGAAGTCGAAAGAGAAGACCTCAGAACTGCTTTGGTAGGTGCACAAGAAAGTGCAGCTGTTCAAGTTCTTTTGGAGGCTTGTTTAGAAACCGAAGATGATCGAAAAGTTCCTGGACAAATGTGGTCTCTCAGAGAAATAAGAAGCGTCGTTTGTTCTTATTTACATCAGATTTTTATAGCTGATCCCTCTTTAGCAAAACTAGTTCACTTCCAGGTGAGATTTTCAAAAATAAATGAAAATAATAAACACCTTTTCGAAGAATCCTAAGAAATAAAGTTTAATAAAGAATATTTTTATTCTAGGGATATCCAAGGGAACTTCTACCAATTACAGTTTCGGGAATACCATCAATGCATATTTGTCTCGACTGGATTCCTGAATTACTTTCACAACCAGAACCAGAAAAACAAGTATTTGCCGTTGATTTGGCATCGCACTTGGCAGTTCAATACGCACTTCCTAAAGCCCTCAGTGTTTCGAGACTGGCGATCAATACGCTTATAACTTTACTAGGAGTTTTACCCGCTAAAGATAGAGTTATTCTTTTCATGCCGGTCTTACCAGCAATGACCAGGATTTGTTTAGCTTTTCCCCCTTTGGCAGAGGATACGACAGGTTTGCTTCTTCAGCTTGGAAGAGTCAGTTCTGCCCAAGCAGCTTTAGGGGATAAATCCGCTGAAAAATTATGCCAAGCCGTAAATTCGACCTTCTCCTCTCTATTGCAGAAATCAATTCTGCAATCTAGAGTTTATTAAAAAACTTGCTAATTTTCGACATTTTATTGTAATAAAACGTTACAAGTTTGTAAATAAAATATAAATATAAAATATAAGTAAAATATATTACATTGCAGTGTTTTACTTAATACTAGTCAAAATTAAGGCGCTACGCGCGCTTTTAATAACTTTTTGTTTTTTAAATAAGCTACTTAATTAATGGTAATTTTCTATTAAAATTAAAGTGCTATAGATATTTTCCAAAAATTCCTAATAATATCACTTTAAACCTTTTGAAACTCAATGAAATTTTTTTATATCCCTTAAATTTCCATAAAATTTCTTACCATTCCACGAAATCTTTTGAAAATCCCATAAAATTGCATGAAATCCCTTAAGGGCATGTGATACTTTACCATAAGAGCAATTTATTTTCCGCAACTTTACGCTTGCAATAATAAATATTTTTTGCTAAAACTACGCCATTTACCTTCGTCTAAACGAAACGGAGGTAAATGGCCTAGTTTTAGCAAAAAATATTGATTACTGTGAGCGTGAAGTTGCGGAAAATAAATTTGCTCTTATGGTAATTACCACATGCCCTTAAGGGCAAGTGTTATTTACCGTATGAGCAAATTCAAATAAAAATTACCCGGGTTTTTTGCTTAAAGTTCAACTAACTGTAATTCTCTTCTGACTTTCCGTCGGGAAGTCAGATTTCTGTATTATGTACCACATATTGTCGGTACTAAAGCTGTCTTCATACCCTTTATACCTTTCAACGCTTTCGTCGGCTATAAACATGTGTATATATGTAGACGGCACAATATTTTGTTGTTTACATCAATTTGCACTCTTATAAAATCGTTGTAACGCAAAGAAATTAATAATATTTGTGTTGAAAAATGTCTAATAACACTTTTATATTGGATAATGGGGCCTGCTTTGCGAAAGCCGGTTTATCAACTGAAAATCCCAAGTATGTGCATTTTACAGTCTTTATACGTAAACATTTTTAGTTTAAACGAAATTTGACACTTAATATTATCAAATTTCTGAGATTTGTATATTTTTATTAAGGGTATACTTTGTATTTAATTATATATTGCTAATAAAGCCCTTGAAAAATGTTTACCAACTTAACCTAAAATAATTTTGTTCAAAATAGAAATGATCAAAAACATTTAAAATTAACCCTGGAACCTCCCTTTTTCTAGAGTGATACCAAACTGCATAATGAAAGCAAAAAGCGAACGACGAAGACCCTTCATAGGAAACCAAATTGAAGATTGTCGAGACGCCTCAGGCCTTTTTTACATCCTTCCATTCCAAAAAGGCTATCTCATCAACTGGGACATTCAGAAAACAGTCTGGGACTATATATTCTCAAAAGAATGTTGTCCAGTGAACTTAAGCCAAATGCCCATTATAATCACAGAGCCTCCTTTCAACTTTCCCTCGAATCAAGAAGCTATGGAAGAAATCTTCTTTGAGGAATACGATTGCAGGAGCCTCTTAAGAATTAACTCTATCAGTCTATCTTGTTATCACTACAAGAATAAAAATCCTAACTCAAAATGCTGCATAGTCGTCGACTGCGGCTACAGTTTTACCTACATAGTTCCATACGTCAACGATACAAAAGTCAAGGAAGGCATTCGGCGAATAGATGTCGGAGGAAAACTTCTTACAAATCACCTCAAAGAAATAATATCTTATCGCCAGTTGCACGTGATGGATGAAACTTATGTCATCAATCAAGTCAAAGAGGATTCTTGTTTCGTTTCTCAGGATTTCTATGAAGATATGAATACTGCGAAATTGAAAGGTAGTTCGAATCCGATAGTCAAAGATTACGTTCTTCCAGATTTTACGAGTTTAAGACGAGGATTTCTTCAAGATCCAGGAGTTGAGAGTGAACAACAGACTTTAAGATTGAACAATGAGAGATTTTCTATACCTGAGATACTTTTTCATCCTTCTGATGTGGGAATTCGTCAAATGGGGATCCCAGAGACTATTATTGATTGTTTGAAAGCATGTGACGAAGAAGCTTGGCCACATTTGCTCTCTAATATTATTCTCACTGGAGGAAGTACCAAGTTTCCGGGATTTCAGGATAGAATCTTCAAGGACGTAAGAAGTCTTGCGCCGATTGAGTTTCCAGTTAACGTTATGCTAGCAGAAGAGTTAGTATTTTTGTATTCTATTAAACTAGTAAATTTACGCGTGCCATTCGTTTCTTTTTGCTTATGTTATACTTTTTTCATACGAAAATGGATTTGAGAAGAGATTTTGATAGATCTTATTTTTATTTTGCAGTCCTATAACCTACGCATGGGAGGGTGGAAGATTACTTTCGAAGGATCCAACCTTCTCTAGTTTTTTGGTGACCAAGGAAGAGTATGAAGAAGAAGGACATAATATTTGCTTCGAGAGGTTCGATATTTAATGCTTTATTTATTACAATTTTTATAAAAAAAAAAAAAAAAAAAAGACGTCAGAAAAGGAAAATATGATTTAACTTAAGTTTTTAAATATTGCATTATCATTTTATATATTCAACCCTTCCTTGAAATATTTAATTAAGAAATGCTAAGATATCTTACAATTAAAGTAAAAATTCAGTTAAAAGCATCAATATTTCTTAGAAAAATGTTTGCAATATACAATTGCTCAATTTTCAATACTCTTATTTTTGAAATACCACTCCAAGTTTATTCAAAGAGATGACAACTGCGCCCTAAGATCGTCTACACTTTTGTCATCAAATTCTGGAAGTTGTTCTTGGGCTGTTTCGATTTCTTGAGTTGGAAGCATATAAGCGTACTGTAATCCAGTTACTAAAGTTTTGGGAGTTTTGTCCTTTGCTTCGAGTTCCCCTTCATTTACCAGGCAAATTTCTGTTGAAAATTCTCAATTAAATTTTAGAGATTTTATAAGAATAATCTGAAAAATTGTAAATAGAAAATCTGTTATATATTACCCCATTCATTATCTTCATGTAAAGGTCCATCTTCAACACATTCTGCGCACTGTTCAACTTTCGGTTTAGCCAAATATTCTTTTTGTCTCAATTGGCAAACATTATTTTCACAATTTTCATTTGGCCTTAATGTCATTGAAGGGAAAAAATCTTCCATTGCATTGTAACCGAGGTAATTAGAAACTGTGCCGAAACTGAGTAAATATTTGAGTGTATTTTGCACCAAGAAACCAGCAACGATTCCCATTGTTGTCGGAAGCGATGCTGCACAGACACCATCACGTTTCAGCGTCTTTTCGTCTATTTTGGTAGCAACTATCAATGGTGGTGCACACTGAGGAAAAAATAAATAACAATTAATTAGCACCTCTTTATTTTACTCAACAAATATTATAGTTATACATATATTTTGCTTCCTGATAAAAGAAGCAAATCATGTTTGCTTCCAGAAAGCAAAGTACTCATGGAATGAGCACAAAAGTTGATACAACTTGACAGCTATATAGTTTTCGTTCTGTAGCAGTACTTGGATCCAACGTTCATAAAATTAGATAATTTTATAAATTCTATACATATACTTACTTGAAAACAAGCCGTTTCTCCTGGAATAATAAATTGGATATGACCGGAAACTGCATTTTCGGAAACTCCACTCTCAAACCATTTTTGATTGAGTTCGTTGCAGGCCTTATTTATGGTCACACGAGCTTCATAATTGTCGACACAACTCAAAACTAAATCTACAGGACCTCCTGACAGACTCCCAGTACTGAAAATTAGATATATTTTTACTTCTTTGTTCTTTCAAAAGTGGAAATAATATTTATTAAGGGCGTTGAAACCAATTTCTATGCTTAAAATTCGACTTCCTCATTTTACTCAACAGAGCGAAAAAATATTTAATTCTAATATCTGTCAAGTAAAATGAGGAAATTGAATTTTGGATTAGAATTTGGATCCAACACTCTTAAAATCTACCTTAATGTATTCGTAAACTGATCGTAAGAATCGTTATGTGTGATATTGTAGTTATGAGCCTCTATTTGAACATCAGGATTGATGAAACTCAAAGTTTTTGCTGCAGCCTCCACTTTACTTTGATTAACTTGATTAGGTTGAAAGAAAAGTCTATTCATGTTTGCCAATTCCACGTTGTCATAGTCAAAAAGTACGAGCTGAAAACCAATATTGAGTAGTGAAATTAATATTGAACGTTACAACGATAAATAAATAGTATGTAACTTCATTTCTACAGATTCACCTTTCCTATTCCACATCTTGTAAGCATTTCTGCTGTTACACTTCCAACTCCACCAATTCCAACAATAGCGACTGTCATATTTCGAATTCTTTCATAATTATTAACAATGCCCATTCGTTGCAATGCCATTAATCGACTGAAAAAAAGGTTGATTCAATAATAATTACACTTATATCTATATGAAGAGTTCGATATTTAACATCAAAATTCGATCTTTTCATTTTATTTGATACGTAAACAATAAAATTAGATATTTTTTTGCTCTATAGCCATAATTATATTTAAAAAATGAACCCAGAATTTGATCTAATTAAAACAATAAATAAATAAAATAGTAAATTAAATGAAAAACTCAACCTGTATGGATTTGAAGCCTCAACTTTACTTGACATTTTCTCAATTTTTTCTCTACTGGACTCTGCATTTTTCGATTGAAGTTCAGCCAGCTGTTTCTCCAATTCTTTAACACGATCTTGCAATTTTTCGACAGTATCCATTTTTTATAAATCTTCTTTTAAACTTCCAGAAACTCCTTTCAGAAAACACTTTCCATATGTCCAAATAAATGACAGTTCCAAGAATGCTCCCAATAATCCGCCTTTTTTACAATACGCATGCGTCGCGTAATTCACATTATTGGTCATATTTCCCTGGAATTTTTGAAATGCAGAAAATACAATTCAATTTTAATAAATAAATAATTGTATTTTAATACATAAAAATATCAATTAAATTATTAAGTAAAATATTCATATAATAGTTCTAGTGATTTTATGATTTTCAGCATATTGTGGAAAATATCAAAAAAATATTTTTTCTGATTTTAGAGTTTTTTCAAATATATTTGAATAAAATTTTAATTAATGATCTAATTTATATTTTTATTTATTAAAATACAATTATTTGTTCATAAATATTGAAATTGCATATTTAGCATCCAAAAATTCTCGCGAAATATGACCAATAAGGCGAAACATACAACGCATGCGCATTAAAAAAAAGGCCGATTATTGGTAACACTGGTACCGTGGCCACGTGACCAAGGGAGTCAGCTCTCAGTTGGCGTGGAACACATCGCCTGGGAAAAAACAACAAATTTGTTTAGCCTACCCACATTCTACTCTAATTTACCTCTAAATCATAACAATTATCATAAAAAGAGCATGTTATTCCAAATTTTAATAGTATAAAATACTCTCTTTTCATCAGTTTTTAGCAATTTTCTTCACCTAATTTTGAAGTTAATTACAGGGTTCAGAAACCCTGGAGTTGATAACACATAAGAGACCAAGGACAAAGTGTCAAAGTAGAGCAGTTTATTTTTTTTTGTATGACAGTTCGCATCAAGAAGAGAATGTAGTTTTGTTGTCGTAATCGGAATTCGGAGTAAATAAATGAAATAAATCTTGACTGATAAAAGTTCGTTTCAGACGATTTGACGTTTTTAAATGGTACTTTCTTAATGGCAAATTGCTGATTCTTATCATCATCAGAGCGTCAGTGCAAGTGTATCGATGTCTGGGGATATATAAAAGATATCTTATCTGTGACATATATCTTCAGGAAGATTTAATGCTAATGCTATGTGAAAATAATGGATCACGCAATGAATGACATCATTATGGCAAGAAAAAATCATTATTATTATAATTATTATAATAGTTTAACTATGTATTATTCAACCCTCGTATTAAATTGAATGCAGTTTGCATTATAAATAAACATACATACTTTTGAAGATAGAACTGGCGTTAAAACATACGCAAGTAGCTTGTAATCAATATTCGATTAGTATTTTACATTACAAGACTCTTCTCATTAATGGTTTATCAGTTCGATAATGAGTCGCTATCATCAATCATCAATTTACAAGAATTCCAGACATCCGCACCTTTCGTAGCAATTCCAGTTCGATACCAGCGATAAGAAGAAAGGTAAGTGGATTATACATCAGCATTGTTTATTCAAAAGAACCAGTCAATATAAACTTTCAAGGATAAATTTAGTTTCAAACTTTTAAAGTAGGGTTGTTGGATTAGCACCGAAGCAGTGAGAACTTAACAGTCATGGCAAACAAATGGAGAATTTTCTCACTCCTTATGTGGAAGAACTTGATTGTTCGAAAAAGGCATTGGAAAATTGGATTGCTGGTGCAAATTTGCCTTCCAGTTGCTTTATTTGCACTAACCCAATTAACGAGAGATTTGTCAGCAACAACCCCTGTTCGAATACAAAATGACACTTATTATCCAGTTCAAACGAAGGAAGAAATCGTACAAATAGATCATTCAACGTTTGTGTATTTTTTACCGAAAAATAATTTCATTGAGGATGTTATGGAAAAAACTCGAGCCTGTCTCGGGCTTCCTTCAGACAGTAAGTAAATTGAGAAATTAAAAAATCTAGAATTTTTCCATTAAAAGTATGTGAATGCAAAGATAAAGTCAATAGTCGTTGGTCTCAATTCTATTGATTTTAACATTTTCTACGTTTTAACATTTTTCTACGACTAATTATTTCTTCGCACATTGAAGTAATCGATCCTTTTTATCTAGATTGTAATAAAGTCTACCTAGCAACCAGTATTTTTATGGCGTAATCAAATAATTAGTCAAAGATAAAGTTCATATTTTAGCGTTGTTAGATTTTTTTTTTTGCTTTTAACAGATGTAGAAGGATTTTCTCACGAGGGAGATTTGCTGCAAAAGTATGCAGCGGAAATGGCTGAGGATCCTATTGGTAAAAATATTCTAGCTGTCATTTTTAAGGACTTCAACTCGACCTCGAAGCACCTTGACTATACAATTAAGTCTGCATTAATTCCAAAATTCCCGTTTACAACACCAATTGATATAATCAGTGGAATCAATGCTTTCGTTGAAAAAATTCCATTTGTGCAAATACAGATGTGTCTCGACGAAAGTTTCCTAAACATGAAAGCACCAAATTCTTCATATAAATGCGAGGTGAATGAAATTATTTTTTAATTCCAAATAATTTAATTACTTAAGGGTGTTGGGTTTAAGTTCTAACCACAAATTTCAATTTCACCAGTTTACTCAACGAATATTAGAAACAGATATTTTTCACCCTACAGCGCAAATGAAGTTCCTTAAATTCTTTAAAATCATCTGAAATCTCGTGAAATGTCTTTAAATAGTATGAAATTCTTTAAGTAAAATGAAGAAATCGAATTTTAAGTCAGCACTTGTGTCCAACACCCTTAGTATTAAAATGGATATAGTATTATAACTAAATTTTGGCTTTCAGATGTCGATACAGCAAATGCCTTATCCGCCACACATTCAAGTAGATTCTAACGATGAAATGATTAGAACGATGTATTCAATGACAGCAGTTATGGCATTTTTAATTCCACTCTGCATAGAAGCTACCTTCGCAGCAAACGAGAAATTCATAGGAGTAAATGTCAGTATGCACAAAATCCATATTGATTAAAATGAAATTGTTTGCTGAGTTTCTCTGTACTAAAACATTCGTTCTTTTAGATCCTAATGTCAATGAATGGCGTTAAGAATTACCAAAACTTGCTAAGTTGGCTCCTGAGCGGATTGGTGTTCAGTATTCTTTACATTACGCCGCTTTTAATATTATTCACGAACGCTTTCGTGTCGGATGTCGAGGCTTATTTATATTACGGAAACGTGTTCATTGTAGCTATAATGCTTCTTGTTCACGTTGCTCACCTAATTGCTTTCGGAATGCACATCGCTTCCTATTTTTCAAAATGTAAGGCTTATTATAAAAATATCAAGGATGTTGAAAAATTATAGTAAAACGAATTCCTAAGAAGTTTATTCAGGGTGTCTACTAATTGGTAAAACAGGAAAATAACCGGAAATGGAAATGAAACCCGGAAATAACAGGGAATTTGCATAAATCCGGGTTAGAAAGTCGAGTCAGAAATCGTATTTATAAATTATGAGAGGTAGACCACTCGAATTAAAAGATAATAAACCGGGAAATACCCAGGAATTTGGTGGACGGAAATTAATAGACACACTGTTATAATGAGAATTTCTAACATTCTACTCTATATGAGAAAATATTATTTTTTATAGCACTCTTCATGATCTCTGGAATTCTGGCGTTGTACGTCGGATCATCGGTGTTGCAAAGATTTATTGTAAAGAGTACAGTTTACACTTTGATACCATATTTGGGAATATTTTTCCCAAATTATTTGGTATTCAGAACGTTTCAAGAAATAAATGTTTATGAAAAGAGAAGTATGTTTTAATTCAGAACTCGAAGAGGAAAATAAGAAGGGATTCGAGGTTAATGATATTTTTTTTTAGTGACCGGAGTTCGATGGAGTAATTTATTCCAGGTTGGGGATATGGATTATCCAGGAGTAGGAAGTTTGGGAGGAATGTTTTTCTTTTCGATTCTAGGAACTCTGCTTCACTTTTTCCTGACCTTGTACGTTTACTCGGTCTTTCCTGGAAAATATGGAGTCGCAAAAAGTCCGCTCTACTTTTTACAGGTAGATTTTTAATATAAAATATAATCAAAAAGATTTTAAAATTTGATCCTAATGAAGTGTTGATTTTTTCAGAGATCAAAAATGAATAGAGTTTCGTCGGAAGAGGAATTGTACGATTGTGACTACAGAGATATGGAGGGAAAACCTTTTGAAGCTGTGCCTAAAGACGTTTATACTCCGGGTATTCAAATTCGAAATTTGAAGAAATCGTACGTCACGAATTTTCTGAGTCGTGCTGTAAGTAACAATTTTGAAAACAATTCAATTTTGATTGAACATTGAATCAAATTGAATATTTGGTGGAAATTAAATATTAACTTTTTTAAATTTCAGACACACCAAGCGCTTCGGGGAATTTCGATAGACTTTTATAAAGGACAGATAACAGCATTACTGGGTCACAATGGAGCAGGAAAAACCACAATGATGTCAATCTTGACCGGTTAGTTTAAGATATTTTGATCAAACTTAAAAAATTACATATAATCTTACTAATTTTTGTTCGTAAATGTAAATAATATAATAATTATTCATTTTGATAGTAAATTAACTTGGTCTGTTTCAAAAGTAAGTTTCACTCAAGAAACTATAAAAAACTAGCTATGAATTCGATCTCGGGTATTTTTCATTTAACTGTATTTATATTTTTTTGTGCTCATTTGTTGAGCAATTTGCTTCCTCATTATGATGAAGTTTCAAATGCATTTGCTTCCTCATAGAGGAAGCATTAACGATTTTGTGAACTATTATATTCTTGCATCAACTTTGTATTATGCTAGTGTTGCCTTAGTCGATAAATGTCTAATAATTCACTAAATAAATAACAAATAAATTATTTTTTAAGGTTTGCTGAGTCCTACCGAAGGAATGGTTCTTATAAACGGAAAAAAAGCTGGTGATGAAATGGATGAAATTGTAAACGATCTGGGTCTTTGTCCTCAAGAAGATATGCTTTTCCCCGATCTGAATGTCTTCGAACAAATCGAATTTTTCGGCTTGGTGAGCATTTTTATATTCAATTATTTTATAAATTTATTATTAAAAAATAAGTGTTACATGAATAGAATTTTTAAAATATTATTTTAGTGTACGAATTTTATATTATATTTTTAGTTAAAAAATAAAAACAAAACAAAGACCCAAGTAAGAAACGACGTTAATCTTTTGCTAAATAATCTGAAATTATCTCCGAAAAGAAATGTAATACCAGCGAAACTTTCTGGAGGTCAAAAAAGAAGAGTCTGCCTCGGAATGGCAATAATCGGCGATGCCTCTGTAAGTATTTCACTTGCATTTTTTATTTTATTAATATTAAGAATGTTGCATCCAAGTTCTCACATCAAATTTTTCCATTTCCTAATTTTACTCAATAGATAATAGAAATAAATATCTTTACGCTCTATAGATGTATTCTTTTTGAAAATAAAAGTATGCCTATAGAGTGAAAAGATGTATAATTTCAATATTTTTTTATGTATAATGGCATGATTGAATTTTTTAATTATCTCTTGAACTCTGTTTTCTGCAAAAAGTATTAAAAATAACCTTTTTTTCGTTTTATCGTCACACTTTTATTTCCATCTACAGAGTGG
The DNA here is from genome assembly GCA_032275165.1 of Synergus magnus. Classification (NCBI taxonomy): domain Eukaryota; kingdom Metazoa; phylum Arthropoda; class Insecta; order Hymenoptera; family Cynipidae; genus Synergus; species Synergus magnus. The sequence continues at coordinate 8,010,436 of JAUESH010000015.1, read as the reverse complement.
AAAGATAATTTTAGATATTATTTAAGAAACTTTTGGTGTTCAATAGATAATTTAATGTATTTAAAAACGGATTTTTAAGTAATTTAATCTCTTTTTTAGACTCTGATATTAGATGAACCCACTTCTGGAATGGATCCTGAAAGCAGAAGAGATACCTGGGATATTTTATTGGTAAAAAAAACACGAAAAATATTAGACTTAATAATAAAAAAAATTTTCAAAAAAAAATATTTTATTAATTTTTTTATTTATTGCAGAAAATGAGAGGACAGAAAACAATTCTCATCAGTACACACAATATGGAAGAAGCTGATATTCTAGGAGACAGAACTGCCATCATTCATTTGGGTCGATTAAAAAGCTATGGAACTCCAATGTTTCTCAAAAAACTCTACGGTAATAATTTAATGAATTAAATTATTATCTTTAATATTTCGGTTTCTATATCTTTAGATTTTTTTAAATTTTAGGCCAAGGAAATATCGAAGTGACACTATCAACAGAAAAAGGATACGATTTTGAGAAAATAAGAAACCAATTGAGTGAAGGAAGTCAATTGATTAATTTAGATGGCGGAAAAATGGTTTTGAGTGTCCCCTACACGAGTCAGTTACCAGATGATTTGGACAAAATCGAAGAAAAGAAAAAGGATCTTGGTGTAAATGGCATCAGTGTTTCGCTCATAACTTTGGAACAAGTCTTTCTCAAGTACGCTTTCATATTAAGGGTTTAGGATCCAATTTCTGACATGAAAATTCGAATTCCTCATTTTACTTCAAAAATATTATAATTAGATATTTTTTCGGTCTGTACTACTTCTATTTTGAAAAAAAAATACGTCCACAGAAGGAAAAGGTATCTAATTCTAATATTTGTTGAGTAAAATGAAGAAATTAAATTTTGATGTTAGAACTTAGATTCAACACCCTTAAATTGATTCTAACAATTATCTTCAATTTTAATAACGAATTTTTTAATTAATTAAAGAGCAACAAAGGATGACGAAGACGAGGTGGATTCCTGCAGACCAAATATGCAAGAAATACAAAAAGTACAAGGGCAAAAGCTTCTTTTGCAGTCAATAATCGCCCTTTTCATAAAGAAATTTACGTACACTCGGAAGAATTTGCTCACTCTTATCCTTACTGTAAGTTAAAAAAAACTCTGGGTTCAAATTAATTCCATTTTTACCAAATTCTCTGCTTAACTTACGTTTTCCAGCTCTTGCTTCCTTTGATAAGCATTCTTTTATTTGCCCTCGATTATAATGCCGTTCGCGATACAAGTCCCGAAGTTCCTATCAGGCTCGATAAATACAGAAATGCCGAAGCATTTTATTCCGCAAATGAGGATAGCTTTCGAAAATCCTATCCAAGCGTGGTCAAGAACTTTAATGGCATGGCAACAGATGTGGGAGAAAATAACATTTCCACAGGTAAATTTCCTGGAGTAAAAAATTTTATAACTCATTTTAGGTGTGCTAGATTCAAGTTCTGAACTCAAAATTCCATTTCCTCATTTTACTCAGCAGATAATTAGAGTTTTAAATAAATAAGTATTTTAGTATAACTTAAAATCTTTTGAAATGTGTTTAAAGTCATTTAAAATCTCTATAAATCCTTTTTAAATTTTTTAAATGTTTTAAAAATAACTTTAAATCTTTGGAAATCTTTTTAATATCTTGAATAAGTCATTTGAAATTTCGTCAAAATCTATCAAATTCCTTTGAGACGCTGGTCATCTTTAAAAATCACTTTAAATCCATGGAAATCGTTTAAAATCCTCTTAAAATCTTTGAAATGGTTTAAAAAATTTGTAACTTTAAATCTTAGCATCTTTTGAAATTTTTTTTGAAATATTTATCTTAATCCCAAACCGTTTTAATTATAGATGTATTATAAACTAAATAATTTTTTTAGCAATGCTTGATCTTGCGAAAAAGGATTTGGCGATTTTTCGGAACAATCTAATCGCCTCAGCTTCTTTCCAAGTCGACAAATCAAAAACAGTTTACGCCAATGCTTTTTACTCCGGAGTAGCTTCTTTTAGCATCCCGATATCGGTCAATATCATGATGAACACTTTAATTAAAGTGATAGCTGGTGAAGAATATGAAATTAATTTGTCAAGTCAGAAGTTTCCAAACGTCTTTGCAAGTAACCAGATGCCCGACTCTCAAGACGATACTTTTGGCCGAGTTTTGCTTTTGATTGTCTTTTTGTATCCGACTGTCGCTTTGTACGTTATTCATCCTCTAAGAGAATCTTCTTCTGGAATGAAACAACTTCAAAGAATGACGGGTGTTCCGAGCTGGTCATACTGGGGAACTTTCTTCCTCTTTGATTTTTATATCTTCATTATCTCAATGATCTTCATTCTAATTGGATATTACACCGTCGATTACGTTCTGGATATTCGAATGTTTCATGCAACTGAACTCGGTAAAAACATTCTAAGAATTAAATTAAGTTCTAAGAACTTGGGAAATTAAAACTCTAAATCTAATTGAACTTGTGATCTTTCAGGTATTATGACATTGTTACTTCTACTATTTGCTCTGAATGCATTGCCAGTTGTCTACATATTCAGTTTCCTGAAGAAGTCAACGAGCACTGTTATAACTATGTTGAGCCTTTTGCCTCTCGGAGCTAGTGAGTCATTTTGAAATATTAAAATATCTTAATCGTTAATAATTTGATTTTAGGTTCAAAAATAATCCAATGATAAAAACTGTTTCTATAAACTGGAAGTCTCAAAATGAGTGTATAATTTTAAGGATATAAAATGAGTTGAAAAAGATTTCAAAAAATTTCAAGATATTTCTAATTATTTCAAGGAATTCAAAAGATTTCAAGTGATTCCAAAAGGTTTAAAAATATTTTAAAATATTTTAGGGGATTGCAGAAGATTTAAAGGGATTTAAGAAATTTCAAAAGATTTCGAGAGACTTAACAGATTTAAAATATATATAAACTTACAAGTTCTTAAAATATAATTTGATATCTTTTGAAATTCCCTGAAATCCTTTGAAACTTTTAAAAATATTAAAAATATTTCAAAATTCCTTGAATAGGTGAAGTGAGAATCTGGCCTCTTCATCTGGTGTGACTCACTTCAAGACTTCGAGTTTCATAGAAGCAGTTTTGATATAATCGCAACCTCTCTTTTACGATAGGATAGGATTTTAAAACATTGACAAAAAACTCCTGTTTTAGTTTCAACGGAACTGATCCTTCATATCTTGATGATAAACATAACCGACCTAAAAGTCATTGATATTTTGAGAGGGATTCAGAAAAAGGTTTTTTTGTTAATACCTTACATAAGTTTCTTCCATGGGCAACTCAGTTTCTTTGAAACTGCAAGTCGAAATGCTGAGTGTCGACGAATGTCTCAAAATCTTTTGAATCCTAGAAGCCCTTGCTTGAGTAAGAAAAATAACTTTTTCTTTCACTAGATATAACTCAAGCTTATTTTTATTTTACTTTCTATTTTGTTTTATTAATTTTCAGCTCTCAATTGCGTCGATGGAATCTGTGAAAAATCTTTTCCCTACTTTGGAGATTTCAAAGGAGATGTAAACCTCGAAGAAAGTGTTTTGTACTTAGGCCTCACACCTCTGATTTATTTTGCGATCCTTGGATTGCTCGAGCATAAAGTAATACCTTTGTTGCTGTTGAGAATGCAGAAAAATGAGCCAAAGTATAGCGCTGAAGACATGGATGATCAAGTGAAAAAAGAAAAATTCGCTGTTGCTTTTGAACTTAGTAAATTAAAAACACAGAGTAAGTTTTTTAAGCAAATTTTTTTAAGTTTTAAACTATTAATTAATTTCCAGAGAAGGATATATAACACTATAAAAAGATTATAATTTTACTCCGTCTATAATGTTTTGGAGCAATAATAATTTAAAATTAAATTTAAAAAACTGAGTAATCATGTAATTTGATATCTTATTTGTATTTGAATATTATTAATTGTCCATGTAATACTTCCCGCAATCGTATAATCTGGTATAATATTGCTAATGATATAATAAAACAATTTACTTTTATAGGTGATCCTGCAAAGATGCAAGGCAGCAGGGAAAAGATGAACGAGAGCAACATGATGACAAATTCAGAAGCAGATACCGATGCTATTTACTTGGTTTACGAACTCAGCAAATCTTATGGGCCCTTAGCTGCAGTTCAAGAAATCAGCTTCTCGGTCAGAAAGAGCGAATGCTTCGGATTATTGGGAGTAAATGGTGCTGGGAAAAGCACGACCTTCAGAATGCTAACGGGAGATGAATTTCCTAATAGTGGAGTTATGTTTTTGGGCGGAAAGGAAATTTATGCAAACAGAAACGAAGTAGGTCTAAATTTATATTTATTTGTAAGTTTAAAGTTTCTTTGAGCTAAAATGTTTTCCCTAAGCTAAAAACAAATTTTTATTATAGTATTTGTGTCAAATGGGATATTGCCCTCAAAATTCGGCGTTGATTAGTTCGCTGAATTCCAGAGATCACTTGAGATTATTCGCTCTTCTCCGAGGCGTTCCGAGGAGTCAAGTGGATTCAGAAGTTGAGATATGGATTAACAGATTGAGTAAGAAATAATACAAAACCAGTGAAAGTGATTTTCATCGTTTTTTCTGGTTTAACTTGGGGTTTGATAAATTTTTGTTTTTAGATTTGAATCTTTGTGCGGCTCAACCAAGCAGTTCTTACAGTGGAGGGAATAAAAGGCGCCTTAATATTGCGATTGCCCTGATTGGTAATCCTAATCTCGTTTTATTAGATGAGCCAACGACAGGTGTGGATCCTGCTGCTCGAAGGTCTCTTTGGCACGTGATTAAATCTTGCCAGTTGGCAGGACAATCTATTATACTTACGTCTCATAGGTAAGATTAAAATCTCTACAATGAAGTACGATGGCTTAGTAATGTATTTTGTTTGTCTATTCACACTCAAGTTCCAGCGTTTCCATTACATAGTTTTTCAATTCTCTTATTTTATTAATAATTGTTTACATTACTGATCGATGACTATAACTTTTATAATTTATTTAATATATTTTAGAAGATTTCCAAGGATTTCGAACTCTTTTACAAAATTTAAAAATATTGTTGTTTTTTAATATCTTTTATAGACAACACAATGTTTAATACTAGTTAAACTTATAATTTCTTACCAGTCTACAAGTTTGTTACATTTTCGACGTTTCAAAATTGGAAAGGTTCCAAATAATTATTCTCTGTTATAATTATTTTTTGATTCACTAATCCTCATTAATTGAAAATCATTTTTTGGTACTTTTTTTCTTTAGCATGGAAGAATGCGAAGCTCTCTGTAATCGACTAGTCATTATGGTAAGAGGGCAGTTGGTCTGTATTGGCCCAAGTCAACAATTGAAGCAACGTTTTGGTGCTGGTTATGACATAAATGTAAAATTGAATCCAGAAAGATCCGAAGCTGATGTCGAAAATATCAAAAAGGAGCTGGAAAATTCTCTAGATTGCGAACTTCGTGATGAACACATAGTAAATATCAATGAAAAATTAACTAGAATTAATTTTTTTCAAATAAAAACTGCTTTTTTTTAATACATATTTGGAAAGTATTCAATACAATAATGCAATTTAATCTTTTACTTTTTTCAGGGTTACATAACATATCACGTTACTAATGCCAAAACAACGTGGAAGAAAATGTACGGCGTAATGGAAATTTTAAGAGAGAAGTACAGTTGTATAGAAGATTTTACAGTATTATCAGCCACATTGGAACAATTATTCTTACAGTTTGCCAGGGCAGGTGTAAATAACAGTATTACTGTTTGAGTTTTGAATCACCAATTACCAACTGCCAAATTTGATATCTTTAATGGGTGCAACTAGAGAAAAATATTTCACAGCCCTTAGTTCACCAAATTTACATTCCATGTATCACCTACAGAGATTATATTTTTATTTTCTTACTGGGGTGTTAAATATTTCTTTTTGAACTATTTTTTTATTTTACTGCCAAATAATTTTGTTTATAACTTGAAAAGAATTGAGATAAATTAATAGGTGTGTTAAAAAAAGAGAATTAATTTATAGATTTGAAACTTAGCAAAAGCGAGTATAAGAGATCATCTATAAATTATCTATTTTATTTAATCTACATATTTTGAAATTACGTAATGGGCGAAAACTGGCCGTCCCTATTTAAAAACATACTTTGAACAGGGTTTTTACTTAATAATTAACAAGAAAGGGAATAAATACGAAATACTCTGACTTTTTAAATACATAACCATACGAACAATATTTCCAAGAGAAAAGTGGGCCATTCATGAACTACGTCACGTAATTTTTCATATTTTTTCATCTCTTATTATCTTTGCGTGACGAATTCCTATGAAAATACATACGTAATATCCCCCCCCCCTCCAACAGTGTGTTGTAGTTTATGAATGTTTTCTATATTTTAAACAGCTTCAAATATTGAGACTGAAAAATATTTGCGTTTGAAAACGAATGTTACATGAAAAAATATTTTAAAGAAAAAATGAAATAAGATAAAAATGTGATCATATCGCCAAAAAAATATAGCAGATTCACGGTCTAATATTTCAAGGAAGATAATTTATAAAAACGAATATTTTAAAATCTCGTTTAAGTTAAAGGGCGTTAAGCGATACTCATTTTTTAAATAGAAGTATTTTAAAGTTAGGTCCGAATTTTTCATTTTACGCAAAAATGATTAAACTTAAAAACTGACTTATGTATATCTTTATCTTAAAAGAAGATATAAAATGTAGATTAAAGAATAGATTTTTCTGCTCAAATTCTACGGCTAAAAATCAAAATATTTATTGTAATTGCGAAATTAAAATTGTTGTATTTGAATTACTATTTCAAATTAAAAATAAGTTGTCTTTTAAAGCTTGAATGTTGGAATATGAAAGGGAATGTTTAAAAATTTGAGTTTGGAAATTTATTGATTTATTTTATGAATAATTTTTTAACTTTATGCATCCCTTTTAAAGTTTGAGAGAAAGTAATTCATTTTGTTGTCATTTCATTAACGAAGATACTATAAAAATACTGTTTTTAATTTTTCATCAACTAGAAGTGTGAAATGGTTTTTTAAGTGATGTGTACAGATTTGTGGTACAATTAATGAGAGTTATAAATAATATAAGCACGTCATTGTAATTTTAAACCGCATTAAGTTTTCGTCTTTTGATAAACTGCGAAATATGTAATATTCTAACACGTTTTTTATATTATAGTACGTAATATAGCAATATTTTCCTTATTGTATTATAACGATTTTAGGAAAATTATATATTTTGCGTTTCAATTTAGAGAATGTTATATTTAATCTCTTCCCAAATAATTTAGAGACCTGCCAAGTGCTACAACTATGGTGAAAAACTTAAAGAAAAGTCGGTAAAACTAAATATTTTTATCTTCTCAGCATAAAAACAGCTTCAGGATGAATAAAATAACAGGTTATTCTGTTTTTAAAATTGAAATCTAATTTAATATAGCGCCAAAGTATTATCAACTAAGTAAAATTATAAACTTTTTATAGTTTTTGAGTGAAAATTACTTTTTAGTAAGACCGAAGTAATTTACTATAAAATAAAAATGAATAATTATTATACTATTTACATTTGCTTAGTTAAAATTAATCTGGTGCATCAATTTTGAATTATCATTGAAACGTCAACATGACATCAAATGTCAATTAGTGATAGGAATCTCTAACGAAATTGGTAAGATTATTTTACGTAATGTGATAATAATAATTACTGAATGAGCATGCGCCAATGGAGAAGAGAGAAATGGACATAGCTTTCTTTAATATAAACGAAATTGTATTTGTTTTTATCATCCTATACAGCATTGTTAAATTATTATTGATACAACTATTTTTGACATAATAAAAATGATTAAAATTTCCTCGCACATGCATAAGTGTTCGCATATGCTGAAAATTCACTTTTTTTTATATTCGTTTAAAAATGTGTTCGTTCCTCGCTTGCAGAACTGTAATAGCGTCTTCCCTTCGATCGTGTATCAATGAAACTATGTATTGTGATTTCACTCTTGCATTGTTAAATTTGAAAAGCAGAATGCGCGTAATTGTAATAAATTTTATTGTCTTATCATTCACCCAAAAATGCTAGTTTCTAATCGTTTGCCTTTTATCGGTTAAATTCACACAAGATCGGTATTTTGTGAGTTCTATGAGACTGCTATCGACAGATTACGATTCTAAAGAAAAGCATTTATACCTCTCTTTCCACCATTCATCCTTCGATACAATAATACAATTTATAAGAGAAAAAAAAACTCATGGCACGTGTTCGTTTTTCTCTCCCTTGCTCAAGTTCCATTTCTACCATAAGTTTTGAATCAGAAAGAAACGAACGCAAGGTGAATTTTCGAAGCACCAATTATTATCCAGAAAACTCCGAAAGCCTTCTGAAATCACTGCACTGCTAAAAAAAACCCATTACGAAAAATCACCGCATTGCACTTTTCTCTTCAAGACAAAACTGTTTATTGTTTTTGATCTTTCTGTTTTTTGTTCTAGTTGTTCGTGTCGCTTCGTTAGACATTAATTACTCATTATTTGTTTCTTTAATTTTTTTTTCACTATAAAACTAAACTAGATTATCATAAACTTAACGTACAAACGGGGGCTCGAGATAATAATTATTTATTATTGACAAATGAGTATACTTGCGCCGTTCTTGCCTTCGTAGAATGGTGTAGATACATTGAAAAATTACTCTCATCACATCGGTGACAACTGTCTTGTTTGTATAAATATTCACAAAAGTCGAATGGAATAAATATAATGCGATCGCGTAATTACACGTAATATATTATAAATCATTTTCTGTAATCGATTCACTTCGCAACAGAGAAAAGCCCGCTTATTTTCTCGTATTTTTATGGTATTTACCTTATATACGTTTATTTTCAAAATAAGATATATATGTGTGTGTGTATGTGTATACATATATAATATAATATTTACGTTTATAAAATCCTGAAATATACAAAATTCGAGGCAAGAACGGCGCTAGGGATCAAAAGGGAAGCGAATATAGCTATATAAGCCAGCATCAAGAATTCTGCCACTTGTCAACTTTGAAATCCGAACTCTACTCGATCTTGTTACTTTTCATTTTAGTTTATTTATGACTTAAAGTCGAGTTGAATCAACGCTCGCTCTTGGATTTGATAGGAACTGACCCGGGAGCTAACTTTTGACCCGAGTAGAGCCCGTTCTGAATATTATTTTGTACAAGCATTCGTCTTCTCGATAAATGCATTGAGAAATACGCGGTGAGCTGGCCAAACATGGGCACACAATTATTAAACCATTAATACAAAAAAAAAAAAAAAAGAAAAAGAGGCAAAAAGAGACTATTCATGATTAGCCAGCGCACGCCGAGTCAAAATGTACATTTCCTGGTAATATAATGACCTAGTCTAGTATGTATATCGGTAATGCTTATAGAATTATTTAGGCTTCGCTATTGCCAAGTATTTGGGGGCCTTGGATTTCATACGATCGCCTCGTCCGGCAAACTACACATTAAATTCAGATAAGAGGAAGGGAAAGAAAAGAAGCACTTCCAAAAAACGTCAATTTTGGAATGGTCAGGGGACATCAAAAACAAAACATCGATGTTTTCCGATGTCGATGTCCTATCACAAATACGAAAGTGACTGTTTTTTGACAGTGACTTGGATTGACACAAAAAGGTGGTTTAAATGATTGGATGTTGATAAACGAGGGCCGACCGAGATCGAAAGCGTTCAGTGCAAATGCACAGGTATTCACAAAGCACAAAGAGTACTTGGCTATAACAAACGTTTTATTCAGCTATCATTGTGGTATCAGATATAAATGAACATTTTTCTTATTATCGTTAAATATACTAAACTGAGTGACCTAGTGTATGCGTTATACACGCGTGTTCACGTGTTCTTGTGTACGTGTTTGTGGTTTTTATTTTGTTTTTTTTTCTCTTTCGGTCAGCATCTCGACTTACTATTAAACCACGATCATCTGCAAGATGAGACGAGACCTGGTGTTAATAGGAGTCCCAGGAAAATCGGTATCGTGTGTCGTATGCCTTGGAACAAAAGCGATCTGCACCCCTTCGAAAGACGCACATCGAATTCCGTTGACGCGACAGACGTTTCGAATAGGAAAAATGTCACATCTAAAATCCCTCCGTTGGTCGGATATCCTAAGTACGTTACGATCCTCGAGTGGCATAAGATTTCCGTGGGACGATAGGCGAAGCAAGATAACTCAGTCTTAATTGAAAGATCGATGAAACCGATATTACAAACCAGAATTCTGTCGGCGAGAATGGCTACGACCTTGACGATACCATGCATCTGCTGGCGGTGTGTTTTATTCTGAAGTAACTTGGGACGCGATCTGTGATTCCGGGATGCTGAATTTATAGAAGCTGAGGTATGGGTTGGGGTGTCGAAAGCTCTTCTAGGACATTCACTCCTCCACTCCCAACCCCGTCTGCGTTTCCCAATCCAGCGGTACCAGGAACCGGCACATTGCCCAATGCTACGCCATGATCATCTGAAAGTCATTTTTTATATCGTATTTAAGTCTGTTGAGTTATAATCTTGGAGGCTTGGCCACGTTAAATTCAGGGACTCAAACTCAAAACTATTTTCAAATTTAAGAAAAGCCTCTCAATTTTTAAAGTAGCCATCTGGCGTATATAATAACATAGTTTTTCAATTTTCTCATTTCCAATACAATAGTACATTACTTAAGGGCATGTGGTAATTACCATAAGAGCAAATTTAGTTTCGCCAATTTTACTCTCGCAATAATAAATATTTTTTGCTAAAACTAGGCCATTTACCTCCGTTTCGTGCAGACGGAAGTAAATTGCCTGAAATTTGCTCTGAAGCGCGCGCCTTTATCAATTTCTACTTATGATAATTTTTAAAAATTTTATCATAAAATATCTTAATCTTCAATAATTTCATTTAAACTCGAAATAATCCAATCATAAAATGTGCTTCTATAAACTTTAAATCTCGAAATATCAAGATATTTCTAATCTAATTATTTCAAAGAATTTAAATGATTTCAAGTGATTCCAAAAGATTTTAAATATAAATAAATATAAATTTTAAATATAAAATATAAACCAGCTATAAGCTGTACCTCGCCCTTTGAGTGGCCCTTGTAAATATTTGTTTTTCCTTCTGGAAATATACAGCATCTTATGTATTTGGCACACTCAATAAAGATTTATTATTATTATTATTATTATTATTATTATTATTATTATTA
>JAUESH010000015.1:7985983-7999001 GCA_032275165.1 Synergus magnus | reverse complement strand
TGTTTGAATTTATCTGTATAGCCGGAATTTTCTCTCGACTACGGCGATAAATATCCAAGCGTATATACCGAGTTTAGTCTTTGCCAGGATTACAATCAACACAGCATAAAAAATTTCGCTCAGAATTTTTTCAATAGAATATTGGCAGATTATTCTCGAGACTCTCAGTGTCCTCTTTACAAAAAGACGGTAAGTTACACAATCTGAGTGGCCACAAGATTTCATTTCCATGACATTTCCCTAACTATTAGACAAATTTTTCTGACAGAAAAGTAATAAAAATGCGAATAAGTTTTCAATAATGCTACTCTCTAAACTTGAATCAGTGAAGAAACAGTGAAATTTCACTGATTCCTAGTCAAATTCCACTGATTCTCAGTGGCTCTTTTCTTACGATTTTAATCAGTGAAGAATCTACTGAAAATCAGTGAAAAGTCACTGAAATTTTCAGTAATTTAGTGACGATTACTGAAAATTTCAGTGACTTTTCACTGATTAAAATCGTGAGAAAAGAGTCACTGAAAATGAGTGAACTTTCACTGATTCAATTTTAGAGAGTATTGATATTTTTCAAAAATGTCGCATAATATCACTTTAGATCTTTTAAAACTCCACGAAATCTTTTAGAACCCCTTAAAATTCTAAGAAATTTTTTTAAATTCGTAAAAATCTCTAAAATTGATAGAAACCTCTTGAAATCCCTTAAAATTTCTTGAAATTCCTAGAAACCTCTTAAAATTCTACGACAATCTTTAAAATCCTTTAAAATTTTGCAAAACCCATTAGAATTTTATAAGATTTCAAGAAATCCCTTTAAGTTCCATTAATTCTTTTAAAATTTCTGGATACTTCTTGAAATTCCTTCAACTTCCGCGGCAATATTTAAAATCTATTAAAATGTCCTGGAATCCCTTAAAATTCCATAAAATCTTGTCCTTATATATATACCTTATATAAAAAAATATAAAAATTTTTAATTGGTGTTATAGAATATACTGAGTCCTGGAAATCTACAATGGGATAGACATACATCGGAGGATGTGAAATGTGATGTACCCGTGACAGTAACTCTGAAGATTGCTTATATGGCTGGTAACGGTGACTATAATTGGGCAGGTATACAAACATTCTCAAAACGCGACATTTTAGAAACAGTTTTCCAAGGGGAGTTTACAGACTGTTAAACAACACAATCAGAAATATGCTAATTCAAGTGTAACGATTATTCTGTAAACGATATTTATGCTGCAAATTAAATAAACCATTTTAACCTGAACCTCTCTGCATGATTTGAAATGGAATCTATCTGTAGTTTTTTTACATAATATTCTCTGAACAGATGAAATCTGCAGACGTAAGCATATTCAAAGTGCTTGCATTGAATTCGGAGAAAGAAATAAATTGAAGCAGAGCTTCTAGAAACGATAATGTAAATATGCAAGCTCGTAGGAAATCATTCATAAACATATATTTCCTGTGACATAGGTACTTGCATTTTTTTTCCATTTGAAATAATAAATTTCATTCATTACATATTATATTTAAAAGAATTGTGATTCCTCATTTTCCAATCAGCAATGTTCTAAAGATATTTTTTGTTTATTTATATTAATCTGCATTAAATTATTTAAACATTCTTCTATTAATTGTCTTACGGCGTCCAGAAGCTGAAGAAACAGTTTCATCAGAATCAATTCACAAAAATTTCCCAGTCGGCACAAAATTAAAGGACGCGGAGTCAGATTGGAATTGAAAAGCGGCCTGAGAAAAATACACTAGATCGCCCCTCACCCTCCTTATTAAATAAAACTGGAAATTGCCCCTTTTAAAACATATTTTGGCTAGGCAAAATATATCTTTATTAATCGTTTTGGTAAGCTCAGATTAAGTTTTTTAAATTACTTTCAAATTTTCCATAATTTTTTGTTCATCGTACCGGCCCACCGGGATTTTTCCCGATTTCCTACATTACCAATCTGAGCCTGGAAGGACGTTTTCGGAACGTCCTAACGGTGACGCCTGAACGAAAATTTTTTTGGGGGGTCAAAAAATGTTGAAATAAACAAATGACAGGTACATTAATATATTTTTAGGGGGAAAAAGGCATTGTTTGACCCACCAACCAAAATTTTTTTGGGGCAGCTAACCCCCCTGCCACCCTGTTCCGGCGCCACTGCGTCCTAAATTTCAAGAAGATGTTAATAAGATTTTAATTTGTACGTCAATTTAAAACTTATTTTTTACATTCATAATAATATTAAAGCTTCAAATAAAAATTTTTTATTTATAATTCTTTTAATTATACTCTGATTATGCAATTACAGATAACTATTTTTTTTTTAATTTAAATTATTAGCGCCAAAAAATTACCGAAGCATTGAAAAAAAGATTCCTCATCACTGCCGACAGTAGCATTAAAACAAACATCTACATTCTGCCCGTCAAAATTAAATTAATTAAAATAATATCGTTCTCCTTTTGGATGACAAACCTTAAAGTCTATATTTACAATAATTAATCACTTCTCATCTTCTTTGAAAATCAATTATTCTTTGCGACGTTTGTTAGAAGGTTCACCCGTCTCCTCGTCATTGAGAAAAATTGTTTTCGGCTGGGTCTTTTTATACGCTGGAGAAATCCAATATGGATTCTCTTCCGCCTCTTTCGCGAATTTAAGAATAGCTTCCCTCGGATCCTGATCATCTTCAATTTTTTTGCTCAGCCCAAGATTCCTGATCACATAGGAACTGAGAGTTCCTCCTGAGGAAGCTACTCTCCCTCCTTGACCAGAAGTAATCGGTAAATCCGGCCGTCTCGACTTAACAGGATCCAGCCTATCTTTCTCCAACTGTTTTCTAACAGACTTTGGCCTATCTTGCCTAAAAAGAGGCAAAGCGTGAGGCGTTATAATTTGTTGAGTCGACATCATTTCTATGTGTTTCTGCTTGTGCCTCGTCTTCACGACACATAATTTAGCTCCCCTCATACTCTTCTTTGAATCATAATAAGTCTTAATTATACCGTTTCCACATCCCACGAAAATCTGGTTCAGTTTCGGATGCCAGAGGGTCTTAATCACGTGAGAATTAGTCACTTCTATCTCATGTACCAACTCGAAATTCTTAGTGTTAAAAAACAATACTCGACCAGCGTCACTTTTGTTGACTAGAGATTCTCCAGTGATGACCATCGAATCATCAGGGCTGAACATACAGTCTGTTGTTTCGTATCTCGAAAAGATGTCAGAAGCCACAGAAATTGGTGCTTTGAAAGATCTCAAATCCCATAATTTGAGAGAGTCGTCGCAGCTTCTTGTAGCTAAGAGTTGTCCAAGATATGAAAAACTTAAGCTGGAAATCCTGGATCCTGATTCGTGAGCTTTTCGAAGAATCAGAGAAGGGTTGACAAAATTCTTCCTATGGTCCCACATTTGTATCGATCCGTCCACACAACCACAAGCGACGACATTTCCTTCTCTGTTGTAAGCACAAGTCGTGGGAACTGTCTTCACTCCGTTTTGGGCTCTACATTTAATGACAGACTTTTGATTTCGGGGCCTGAAAAATGAAATTTATTTTCATATAAATAAAAACTTTTTAGAATTGAAATTGAGACTTCGAATATTCAAGTTTATAGAAGTAATTTCGGTATAATCGCAACCTTTCTTTTATCATAGGATGATAGGATATTTACCTATTAAGGAGCCAAATTCTGCACGTGCTGTCCTCTGAGCAAGTCAAGTACTCTTCTTTAATAAAAGGATGCCAACAACCAGAATTTAGAGCTGCAACGTGTCCTTTTGTCCTGCTCATGTCGGTGATGTACTGATCACCCTTTACTGTTTCGCATTTTTCCGAACCATCCCTGTCTAACACTTTTGCTTGCGCTGCTCCAGATACGACCAGAATTACATCGCCGGTTATAGAGTACTGTAAATACTTAATAGGGTGATTTTCACAAGGTTGTACTGTTCGAAAACTTCTCAAGGAGGAATCCATACCTCCAAAATCCCAGAAGGACACGTCATAATCTACTGCACCGGATGCGAGGCGAGCACCTGACGGGTCAGCAGCTATTGCTGTAACAGCTTTTGTTCCGTGCGTCATTGTCACTTCGTGACTGCAGGGAATTTTTTTTATTAAATCACCATCATCTTCGTCAGAGTCATCTTCACTCTCGTCGTCATCGTCGTCATCGTTATCGCCATCCTTTTGTGAACGAATTCCTTTTTTCGGATTTACATCTACGGTGGATGAAGGAAGTGTTGGTCCGATCAAGTCGACATCATCTTCTTCACTTTCTTCTTTTTCAATATCTTCTTTCGTTTGCCCTTCACTGTAATAAAAAAAAGGTTTCGGTTAGTAATGTTTAAAGAAATTAACTTGTATGAAATTCTTCAGGGTGTCTACTAATTTTCGCTCTCCAAATTTCCGGTTTTTCACGGTTGAATATTTTAAATGTATCTTATTATACCTTATTATATTTTGTACAAAATATTTTCTAATTTATCGAGGGGTTGATCGCTTTTGAACCTTTTAGAAATCTTTAAAAATCTTTTGAAATCGCTTGAAAGAATTCCATAAACTTTAAAATTCCAAAAAAATTTTAAATCTTGAAATCTGGTGTACACTCAAAATTCAAGTGATCGATTTTTTGTAATTTATAAAGGATCCATACTTTACAATTACGTATAAACTTTGAATGTGAATAACGCTTTTTAAAAGAATTTTAAATACGATCCTTGATTCGACTTTTAATTCGGATTTATTTAAATTCCCGACTATTCCTCGATTAGTAGATACCTTTTTTTTTTCAAAATAAAGAAACTTATTCCTAAAGTTTTTATAAAAATGAAATTTATGATCTATGATCTAATGACAAATTAAAAAATTTACTCACGTCTTATTCTTCTCAAGATCCGTCTCAGATTTCTTATTTCTGACAGTTTTGGTAATGTTCTCCAACATTTCCTGAACATCAAAAGTCTTAGCTTTTCTTCCAAAAGCTTTCATTCCCATGAGTTTTTCTATCTTTTCCGACTCCTCTTCATCACCGGGCATAATTTCCGTTATTGCTATTTTGTTTTCCTCCGGAGCTTTTTTCCCAAAAGTTCCAAAACCTGAGCTCGAAGGCTCAGGTTGTGGCATGGGAGTATCTTTCACCAAACTTGAGGAGATTTTCCCGAAAGTTATTGTTTTCTTCATCTTTTTAATATTTATAATCTTTGTTTATACGTTGTTGTGTTGTAACATAACCTCACTTTTTCGTGAGGCACTTCAATGATCAATAATTCACTTCTTTCGCTTATCAGAGAAAATATTTTATTATGATAATAATCAAGGAGATTCACAACACTTTTAGTTCACTGATAAACTGCATTTTACATTTAACAATGTAAGTAAAGAGATGCAAATTCACTAAAACATCACAACTAGATACGGTCAAACGCTCCAAACGCTCTAAACTGCTCCAAACGCAGTGCTGTGAAGTTGGCTGCCTGCGCGCGCAGACACCCAACTTTAACAGCACATCATTTTTCAACAATTTGGCAAGGTTGGCAAGTGACCCAAGTGACAGCTGATGATCATGTTGATCCACTGTTGATCTTATTTGACAAGAAATTAAAATAAAGCTAATAAAGCTGAATGTACTTAAAAAAGAAATAACGGAAAGAAGGTAGGAAAAATATTTGTTCTAATTTTAATTTTGATATAATTATAAGTACTTAGATGTAACTCTTTCTTTAAGAGATTTTGTTGCATAAAATTAATGATAACCTCAAAGTATACAAGGTTTTTTGCACAGATCAGTGGTTTTATATTAATTAATTTATATTAAATTAAATTTTTTGTATTTCTATATTCAATTATTAGGAAAATCGTTCCACAACCAATTGTTAAATTGATTTTTTTTAATTGTATAATTTTTAATGATTTTTTTAATTTAGAGTGGTTCAATTTTTCATGTTTGATTTTGAATATATTTCTTTTTTGAGCGTTTTTGTGCGAATTAAATAAAAAAATTTTTAGTTAAAGTTACTCATTTAGGATTGTTTTTAATTTAAATTGAAGAACTATTCAGACTTTCAAGTAGAAATAAAGCTCTGTGATTTCAGAAGTGTTACTAAGTTTATTGAACACAACTACGTCAAAATGAATCTAAGCTCACAAGACTATCATTTTCCATCAAGAACAAGAACAGACAGTTCAGGAACTAGAGCTTCTACTCCTTCATCGACTTCTGATTATATTACTGGAGAAGGAGATGATAGTTCCGATAGCAGAGGAACTGTTCCCTGCACTCTAAAGTCCGTCGAAAATTTGCTTTCACTCTCAAAGGTAAATTAATATTAAAAAACTCATTCTTTTAAATGATTATATAACGTATTTAAACAATTTTCTCAGCTTTCTTATTTAAATTAAACTATATTTCCATGTCTAATTTTTATTTTAATATTTTTTTAGGTAATTACACAAGATGAGCTGCAAGAAATGATTCAAAAGTGCAAACAAATGGTTCTGGAAAGTGCAGAGTGTTCAGAAGAAAGAAAGTGGTTAGTCAGAAGATTAATCGAGTTACGATTGAGAGCTCAAGAATTGCGAGAAGCTTCGAATGCGAGTCTTATGGAAACTCGTGTGATTCTAGGACATCATTTAGTTCCTCAAAAATACCAAATACCAATTTCAGGTTCTGTATATTGCGATCATTGCAGCGGTGCAATTTGGACCATGTTGCAATCTTGGTACATGTGCAATGGTATATAAGATTTATATAAAGTCTTTATTAAAACATTGATTATTCGTTTTCCAAAAACTTTTTGACTTGGAATTCGAACTATTATGTCAAATTTAATTTTACAGATTGCGGATTCTGCAGTCACTGGAAATGCTTGAGTAATATCTGCCGCGTTTGCGTTCATGTTATAGCGAGCGAGGTCAGAGGATACACTTATACAAAAGACATTTGCCCTGAACGTGGACTTTCAGTTCAAGGTTATCGTTGTGCCGAGTGTAAAACCCGAATAACTTTCAGTAAGTATAATTGTTATAAATAATTTTTTATTGCCTATTTACTATGTTTTATTTATCATTAAACTCTAATTAAAAGTCATGTACCCCTCGATACTATTTTTATAAATGCGAATAAGTTATTATAATACTCCGCATTCGCTTTTCTATTGCAAGCTAACTCAAAAGGACTATCTCTGTCATGTTTTGGGAGTCCTTTTAATTATCCAGGTACTCTAACTTACTTAAAAAATTCTGGTACCGATAATATAATAACCACGTGGGTGACGCTGCATGAACTTTAAGATATTTTGAAATCTTGTGAAATCTCTCAAAAATATATATCAATATCTCTCAAAAATGTATTTAAATATCTCGCGATTTTTTCGATTAAAATTTTGTTTTATCAAGTTCCGGACTAGGAAATTCCTTAGTCTGGAATATCTCGACTGGGATTTTTACCGATTCCAATGCACGATAGCGCCGCCCATGAATAACCATTTCTAATATACAAAAAGGCTTTACGAAACGCATGAAATAATTTATGTTTAATTCTTTAAGACTCAGGATATGTTGAACCTCGTCTCTGCGACTACAGTGGCTCATATTATTGTCAGCGATGTCACTGGAACACATTCGAAGTGATTCCAGCCAGAGTAATTCGAAATTGGGACATGGAACCTCGTCACGTTTGTCGAGCTGCTGCTCAACTTTTGCATTTGCTACAGGATCGACCAGTTCTACTTTTAGAGGAATTGAATCCAAAGCTTTTCACTTTAGTTCCTGATTTGTCAATCGTCAAAGTAAGTTTTTTATTATTTGCTAGTGATATTGAAATTCTGTTAAACCTTTTATCTTCATTCAACTAATACTAGATTCTTATTTAAATACTAATTAATTTATAGATTATTCATCTTTTGTCTCTGATTATGTATTGTAGAGACTTCGAGAAGAACTCCAAATGATGAAACAATATTTGGTTCTTTGTCCTGAAGCCAATAATCAAGGTTTGCCTTGGAGAGTCGGACTCCGGACTCATTTCTTGGAAAACTCTGGCAATTATTCTGTGAAGGATCTTGTGGATCTGCATAGTGGAATTTTAATGGAAGAACTTCGAGCTGCTCATGACAATATGAAAAACCACATTACCGAAGCTTGTAAATTGTGCAAAGCAAGGTGTGTTTTTTAAAACTGTTATGATTATTAATACTTATTTTCGATACAACTACCCACGCAATAATTAATATAATAATAATATAATAAAATTCATTATTTTTCAGAGGACATTTTTGTGAGCTTTGTGGAGAAGACGAGGTCATTTTCCCCTGGGACTTGAGTGCAATTTCTTGTCGGAAATGCTCCGCAGTCCATCATCGAATTTGTTGGACAAAACAAGACCATCATTGTCCAAAATGTTTAAGGATCGAAAAACGCCGATCTTTAAAAGATAATTCAAATTCCGTAAGAGATCATCAAGTAAGCGACTATGATAAAATTGATGAGGATGATTCGATATAGTAGTTTGATTTATGCAAAAGTATTACGCAGCTCAGTATATTAACTTGCTTCTAATGTACACAACTTAGGGAAAGCTTATTTAAATAAATTTTAATTACCTTTTTAAGAAAATGTTATTATTAATGATTTATGCACATTTATGGTTTTACTGTAGCGATAAGTTTGATTGTTATTGTAAATTTCAAGTAATTGCAAGTTTAATGTTCTCGTAAATTTACTGATCTTATAAATTTATTCTTGTCAAGTTAGATAGCTTCCAAACACGTCTTAACATTTTGCGAATATAAATGCTAGGAAAAACATTAAGTATTGATAAAATTGTCGTTTTTCTATTTCGTAAAGTCACGTTTAAAGTTCATTCCTCTGAAGCTATAAATCGAAAGTAATAATTATAGGAGAGAAAGTCATCTTGACAGCCTTAGCTAGAGTGCTTTTATCTTGACCTATAGATCGGATCTTACATAACATGTCAACATAAACTTGACCCAGTTTTCGGAAACCGATTCCTACATTTTAATTTAATTAATTCAAAACTTATATTGCGACTCAATCAAAATTCTTTCATTAACCCACATTTTATCAGTTGCGATATCGATGCGAAAATATCTTCATACATTTTCAAACTTTTTCGAGGCCTTACAGACCGGTTCCTATATCCCCTATTGTCCCCTATATTCAGTTGAGATCCCTAATATCCCCTTTTTTTAAGATTTAGTCCTTAAAGTACCCTATTTTCAGTCAATAATGTAAAATTTTCTTTATATATACAAACTCTACAAATTACAGGTATCATAGTCTTTCCCTTATTCCCCCGTTTTCCCCTTTTTTAATCATTCATCGTTTTCCCTCTGTATTCAAGAAAATTCCTCTTTTTCTACTTTATTTGTTTGAAAATGTAAATTTTTTTTTTGTTACCAATTTAACTATTTTGTTGAAAGTCATTTTTTTCAAGGAACTTTCAATATTTAGTTGATGATTCATGTTTTCGGTTGAAAAAAAATATTTTTTCCCTTAAAAATTAATCTTTTTGGCTGACAATTTTCTTTGTTGAAAATTCGAGTAATATTTTTTTGATAATTTAAATATATACTTGAAAATCTATTTTGTTGTATTGAAAAGTAAAGTATTTCGTTGAAAATTAACGTTCTTGGTTGAAAAATCAACTATTTTTAATTGAAAATTAATTTTATTTCTTGAAAATTCAATTTTTCGATTGATAATATAAATATTTAGTTGAAAATACCTTTTGTTATTCAAAAGAATCCCAATTTTGGAATTATTTTGAGTATTAGCAAAACTAATTTATGTAAAAAAACGCATCAGGCTTTTTTCTGCTCCTCACACTGCAAAGTTGTCTAATTTTTATAGATGCCTATTTTTCTCTAATCTCTTTCTAAATTGAATTACTATTTTAGCCAGAAAGACACGTGCGAAAAAATTTAAAAGAACTTTGTTGACGACAATTATAATCGCAAAACTTTATTGATAGAAAAGAATACGTGAGTTATAAAATGCTGTGTCAACATTGTTCGAAGAATTTAATATTGTATTCGCGATAACTATAATTACGACTACTTCTTTTAAATACATCTTTAAGGCCATTCACCAGGCGCGAAAGAAGTGGTCAATTTTTTTTTGTAACCTCATTCATAGACTTATAACTCAAATGTACTTATAACTCATTCTAGTTAATCGTAAAAGAAAAGGACGAAGAACGTTTATCAACATTTCCATTTAAATAGAAAATCCATTGGAGCAATCATAAAACTAGTTTATGAACGCGGTTACAGTAAAAAATCGTCCTTAATAATTTCATTAGTTTCTTTTTGAAATAACTTAAAAAAACATTCTTATAGAAATCTTGGAAATTTTCTTTAATACTTTCAAGATAATTTATTAAAATATTGCTGATATATTTTGCATTTAGAGCATTTTATTTTTTGGATCCTAATTTATTTCTTTTCCAAACTAGTTTCCTTTATCCGTGTTTTTGCCTTGAATACTTAATGCGAAATTTGAATATGAAGTGATGGTTGTGACGCGGCCTTTCAAGTTCATTCGAGGCTTACGATTATCACGGACATCACAGTATAAAAGAAAATTGAATAAATCCTGGAGATCCACAAACGATTCACGACCCTCGAGTAGTTCACCTTCACTTCCGGTAATCTTCATTATTTTTATGGTCTTCTGAATTCTTTATATATTTTGATAATCAGAAATTATTCTTACTCAGACCTTCTACATAAATGATCGCAAAATTGACTTCGTTCATAAATTATATACTGAAACTTTCCTACAAATTTAACTCCCACCCTTAATTTTGATTGGTAGCCATTTTTTAAGCTTTTCGGCGGTATTTTTTTATCTTTTATCTCTGAGAGGTGGACGTGATTTATGAACGAAGCCATTTAGATGAGTGAGGATAATTAGTTTCCGAGTTATATTGTCCGCTTTGGATATATCAAATAAGGAATCCGAGGATTATACAGAGTACAGTCGCCACGCGACTACGAAGCACAATCGACCAATTCAGGTGAGATTCCAAAATGTTGTCTTATTTATCTATTTAATCAATTTCATTTAATTTTTTATCCTTTTTTAATTCATTGTTTATTAGCCGCACAATTTATTTGAAATTTTATTTGGATGTATGCACACTCAGGATAAAATATTAACTCGATTAAATAAATGTTATCGTAAACATAATTTCAAAAGCACCCTTGGCGAGATACGAAAAAATCTTATTAAAAAAGTCATTTACTTAAAACTTCATCATTAAACAATGTTTAAAATTGGATTCTTTTTTAAATAATTTGAAATTTTAATAAAGCTTAAATAAAGATTTTCTATTATTATAGACTTAAAATATTTTAATCAAATGTAATTTGGATATAATAAAATTATATTCTGCAAATCTTTGATAATAAAAGGTGAATATATATCTGGTACTTTCCAAGGTTATTTCGGATCTCGTTATATTAAATACGCTGTATAAAATATGTTTATTTTGACATTTATAACTAACAATTGAATTAAAAATTTAATATATATACGTGGTGATATACTAAATGAACAAATAGGAATTTAAAATCTTTATTTATTTTTTCGAGTAAGGAAATCAAAATTTCTTTAAACATTGAGGATTTAAAATTCAAAATTTTATATTAAAAGTTACGAAATTTGACACCTTGAAGTAACAGCGCTGCAAAAAATGTGAGTTTATTATTTCCACAATTGTTTTCTATGTGAATGTCTAATTGCAATAGAAAGATCCCTTATCATTTGCACACGCAATTATAATTCTGATGAACTAATTTCAAACTTGTAAACATCCTGAGAATACTAAAAAAAACTCATAGAAATTATCATGACTATCATTAAATATTGTGTGGTGTTTGTTGTGGATTTCGATTACATAATTTTATGAAAAAAAAATCAAACTAGTTTGGGAAAAACTGAAAATATGTCTATGTATATAAAACTGAATATCTTTGTGTGTGTGTTCCGAATAGACTTCCACGACCTTGAAATTATTGAACCAAATTTTTCAGGGCGTTATAAATTTGTTCTGTGGATTTTTTAAAGACATATTGAAAGTGGTTGCGAAGCTGAAATTCCTTTACATTCCTTAAAATCACTTAGAATCTCCTAAAATCCTTTAAATGGTCTTGAACTCTTGTGAAATATATAGAAATCTCTAGAAAATCCCTTTGATAACTTTTTGAAACACTTTTAAAAATTCCTTGAAATCCCTAAATTCAAATAAAATCTCGTAGCATCCCTTGGAATTTTTTAAAATACTTTAAAGTCTTTTTATCCCTTGAAATTCCTTAAAATCAATATAAACCTTTTGAAATCCTTTAATAATTCTTAAAATATTGTAAAATCTCTTGAATATCTTTAAAGCTCATTTTAATTCTTTTAAAAATCCCTTGAAATTCCTTAAAGTCACTTCAAATCTCTTAAAATCCCGAGCAACGCAGGGTAAGTTTCTGCTAGTTATTTCATAAATTTTTAATAATACTTTGGACAATGAACATTAATGAAAAGCAACTTTTATCTGTATTACAAAAACAACTGATTATACAGAAAATCAAATAATCATAAAATACATAGTCTGTCCCAAAAATTTCGGTAATTTTTCTTTAGCCGGCTTTGGCAATTCATTACCGGAATTTTTGGGACAGAGGATGTATACAACTCTATAAAACCTTGCACTTTAAACTTTCGAAATAGTCGAGTCATTCATGATGTTTGTTTTTAATTCCAAAAATTTAATTGCTTCCTAAGCGATTTGTACCTTTAATATATTCCGATAAAAATAGTAGACATATTAAACGCGTGAAGAGATTTAAAAAATTACTACGAATTTCAAGGTCAACGTCTTAATTACATTTGATGAAGATGCGAAGATCAGGGGCGTAGCGAGCGTATCGCGTTTGGGGGGGTGAGTACTGCCACAAATGCCGACTCCGTTTCTGCTGCCCCTT
>JAUESH010000015.1:7954698-7985883 GCA_032275165.1 Synergus magnus | reverse complement strand
GAAAATGCCAACCACTTCCCAAAAATGCCGACCGCTTCCCGAAAATGCCGACTTGGCACGAACATTTAGGGGGGTGTCACACCCCTCACACCCCCCCCTCGCTACGCCCCTGGCGAAGATGCTTTCATACTTTTAGTTCTAAGCGTAGGTTTCTTAAAATTTCAACACTCGTTTAGCGCAAGACCCGTCAGTTAATTGAAATCTACCTTAGAAAGAGGATTGCGCTAACAAAAAGATTCTTTTTTCAATGGCATTAATGATTATTAAGTGAAAGTCATTGTACTTAACAATTATTCATGCTTTCCACCTTTGCTCTTCCTCTAAAAATATTTCTCAAATAATTCCAAAATCTCCTTGGCGAAAATTTCGGTTTCAAATTCATTCCGAATCAATACGAAATTTTTCGAATCATTCCGGAATTTATATCCAAACCAAACAGTTTTATTTCGATCTAATCCGAAGTAAGTTTTCAGTCCTCTTTAATTCTTTTAATCCGTGCGTCAACTCCAAATTCAATTCGAATGAATTCGAAGCTTGCCTTTCAATCCTTTTTAATCCGTTGCCTCCAGTCCGTATGAATCCCAAATCAATCTGAAGACACTCAAAAGGATAGAATTTTTGTATCTGAAACTTTCGCCAGGGCTTCTTAGAGTATTTTTGAATTGAAATTGAAATTTTTTGTTGCAGAATGCAGGGGAAAATTCTATGGATCTTTTCTTTACTATTGCTATTCGGTTTCATAGAATCCCAAATTGATGCGCCTGGTGCGGATTTGACTAATTTGGAAGCTGAATCACCGATAGAGGATGAAACGGAATCTTTCGTGGACAACAGAATCGATCAAATTCCTACCTACGTTCCACCGGCTGAAAGATTCCTGAAGAAACTCGCCAAGAGTTTGGAAATTATTGGAGGCCAGTCTGATCCGCAAAAGAGCACTGCAACGGGAAAAATCATATCTGGAATCACAAAACCGATTACAAGTATTCTCAAACCTGTTGGAAAAACTATTGGGGGAAGAGCGAGCTCCTCTGGATTCGGGGATATTCTCAATCTGTTCAAAGACAAGTTCCGAGCTATTTATCCAGGTAATTTATTTATCTACATACATAAAACTGAGTCTGTGTGTGTGATTCGAGGAGGTTTCCACACCCTTGAGGCTGTCAGAAAAAAATTTTGTAGAGTCTTTAGTTTTAATCACATGTTCATTCTTTTCATTTTGAAATTTTTTAAGAGTGTTGGATCCAACACCCTTAATTAAAAATCTTTCAAATTTTCAAGGTTTTTATTTGTAACTTATAAGCTTAAAATTATTAAATAGATAAATATTTCTATGACAGGAACTTTATGGTGCGGAGCGGGAGATGCAACAAAGAATGAAGAAGAGGTAGGTTTCTTCAAAGTGACTGATGCCTGTTGCAGAGATCATGACCACTGTCAATCTGCAATAAGTGCTGGCAGAGCACTAAAAGGACTTCGTAATGATGGCATGTTTACGAGGCAAGTTTTTACATGCAATTGTTCTTCTGACATTATACATTTTTTAAATAATATTTTTCTATTATATTGTTATAAGGTAAGTCTATTAGATACTCAATTTCAGATCTCATTGCAAGTGTGACGATGAATTCCATGCTTGCTTGAAAAAAGCTCACTCTCCAATCGCCACAAAAATTGGAATTACTTATTTCAACATCCTCAGGCCTCAGTGTTTCAAGGAAGACTATCCAGCCACCTGTAAAAAATATGGAGGGTTCGTAATAGAATAAAATATGTATTTCATTAAATCTAAACGGATGCATTTTAATAATTTGAATTTAAAGATTTTGCAAAGAACAAAATTAAAAACTTTTTAAAAGGATTTTAAGAGATTTAAAGAAAAATTCTACAGTGTCGCCCATAATTTTTTATAGCTTATAATAAACTTTCTTTACATTTTCAGTATACGAATTTCCCGCAGTAAATGTAAAGAATACGAAGTGGATACATCAAAGAATATTACAATGCAGTGGTTCGACAATCCGGATTTTTAAATAGAAGTCTGAAGTACCATATATAAGATGTGCCAAAGCTGACTACTTTACGAAAATAAATTATTATCTCTTCGAAAAGGTATTGATAATAAATTTTCCTAAATTAATTTTTTCATTTTAAACTAAAGTGATTACAGAAAGTGATGTAATATCACAATAATGTACAATTAATAAAACTGACTTGCTGCTATAATATCCAATTTTATAAACGTTTATCCACCATTTTAATGCGGATTTAAATTATTTATCCTGAAGATAATCTTCAAAAAATTATAGTTTGTATTACAGCTAATTGCACATCTTTCAATAATCACATATTTTTATACTCAGAATAGGTTTCGTTCATCTAATGACTGCATATTCATTACCATATTTTAATTTGCTTTTATAAATGTCGACAATCCTTGGTTCTTGGAAAATTGAATAATTTGTTCAAATACAAGAATAAGATTTAGAAGTTAATGTTTCGAAATATTGAAATTAATGGTATTATATTATTAATGGTATTAAAAAAGTATTTAGAGATACAGAAAGAACCGAATTGCGCGTATATTTATGCTAATTTTATTTATTAGATTTTGACTGAAATAGTACATTAATTATTGCGTGGAAAATAAAAGAAATGGAAGACATTTTGTTAGTCCAATTTGTGTAGCAAAGCTCCTGTAAAATCAGCTTGTAATCCTTTTGGCGGAATTCCTCTCTTTACTACATGTGGAATTGTTTTAGGCACCATCCTTGAATTAAATAAATTTTAAGATTAATTCAAATTTTTTATTTCACTGAATAGTTTATTTTAGCAAACGCTGACTTAAATGAAACTCACGTTATGCAATCAATAATCGGACAAACTGACAAACACAATGTGCACCCAGTGCAATCATCAGTGACTTCTGGAATATGAGTCTCTGCATCGAATTTAATTGCTTGATATCCTGAATCAGCACAAGCCATATAACATTTTCCACAATTTATGCACATGTCCTTTAAGAAAGAAAATTAAATCATTCAACAGTCATCACAGGTCGTCACCTATATTCATCTTTTTTCACCTATTTTGGGAATTTGTCATCTTTCACCTTTTTTCAATTGATAAAGTTAAGTTTTATTAAAAATGATTAATAATTAATAATTAATTATTATTCTTTTGATTTCTTTTGAATTCCTTTAGATTCTTTTTTTTTCTTCCTAGCCAAAGTTTCAAATTTTGTCAACTATTTCTCACCTATTTTTTAAAATTACATTCACCTTTTTAATGATAATAGGTACTGTGATGACTCATAAAAATTATTCTACTTATATTATTTTAGCCTCCTTAGTATAATTTTTAAGATAATAAAATGAAATTGTATTTACGTCGTCAATGAGAGCAACAACTTGTTTTTGATTGTCCAATTTTTTGTAAGTTCCAATATGAGGAAGACTTTTTCCAATAACGTCTTTCACTTTTGGAACTGGACCTTTCGGTTCTGGAACTGGTCTCGAAGTTTCTAAATTCACTGAAAGTGGATCAGATTGAACCTTTATCTCTGCTATTTTTTGTTCTCGAAGTTTTTGGTACTCTCCAAAGTATGGAATATTCTGTAAAGATTGATGGATTTAAGTTATTGGTTTTTTTTTTCGAATTTTGTATTGTTATATAAAAAGGAATACTAAAATTTTAAAGAAAATTTAACTACCTTTCCCAAAGCATGTTGCAAAGTTACTGGTTTTCCCCTTTGGTGTTTGAAAGTTGGAGGACTCTGTCCATCCCAATCTTTCACTTGGTCCAAACTCTTCAGATATAAAAGGGCCTTTAGTCCAGTCTTGTAATCTTCTATCACAGTGAAATCCTGATTTTGAATCGCACTGCAAATCTAAAATATTTAACGTTTTTTAATGAAATATTATGTAAATATCATAACATATGATAAATTAAAACAGTTACCTGGAGAGCCGATGCTCCACAATGTAAAAATTGTAAAGCTACATCAGCCGAATCTATACCTCCAGTGCCGAGTATCGGAAATCCTGGTAATTTATTTGCAATTTGAGAAATCGCTCTTAATGCCTGAGGCCTAATTGCATTTCCGGAAACACCTCCATAGGTGGTTAATTTATTTATACCCACTGCCGGCCATGGTACTCCACTGGAATTAACTCCCATTAAACCTGAGAGAGTATTTATTGCTGAGACTCCATCTGCTTTTCCTGTATTAAATTAACAGTTAATTAATCCAAATTTAATACTTCAAATTTATATATATTTATTTTTACCTTCGAAAGCGGCTACTGCTATGACGACGACGTCTGTAATATTAGGTGTTAATTTGACGAAGAAAGGGATTTTGACCGCCTCTCGCACCCACAAAGAAATATTTTTGACCAATACTGGGTTCTTGAAAATTTCAAAGAAATATTTCAAATTAATAGGAAATTCTTATTTCGGTCATCACAGTACCTATTGTCATTAAAAAAAGTTTATCTTAAAATTTCTCAGAAAATAATACAAAAATAAACAAATTCTTCTCAAAGAGAAAATATTTCGAACATAAATTTCAAAGAAATTCAACAGAATTTAACGATTTTCAAGAAATTTTAAGGAATTGGAAAAGAGTTCGAGTAATTTTAAGGAATTACTAGCGGTTTAATGATTTTTTAAGGATTTGAAAGGGATTCAAAAGATTTCAATTTCAATTCATTTAAAAATTGCGTGTCAAATAAAAATATAATTTTACTGAAAAAAGGTAAGTTGATGACGACCTGTGATGACTGTTTGTTATATTTATTTAGGTATACTTATAGAGATAAAATGCTACAAACCTGACCACATGCGAGACCCATTCCAGATTCTCCCATGCCGTGAGGACAAGATAAATTTAATTCCAAGGCATCAGATCCAGCAGCTTCAGCTTTTTTTGCGAGCACTGTCCAATCATCCTTGTTATAAGAACACATAATACTTGCAATGATAATCTGAAAGTAATTTATCATTTTAAGAAAAAAAAAATTCAATAGATCCACGGGCGATGCTACACGGATTTTCAGACTAGGGAACTTGGCAGCACTCCCTCCCAGAAATAAGGTTTGTTTCGTTTGAATGTTTTATTTATAAGAGCATATATTGCTTATAAGCATACATTGCTTATAATTTCTTCAAGTCACTTGTCATTTCTTATAGGATCTCGGGCAACGCCGGGTAAATTTCTGTTAGTAAATATATATATTTAAATAATTCACGACTTTTTCGATTGAAATTTGTTTTTTTTTTTACAATCTTCAATTTCCAAATTAAAGAATTTCTTAGTCCGAAAAATCTGGACTCGAGTTTTTGCCGATTTCAATGCATGGTAGTGCCGCCCATGAATATATCACAATTAAGTTTTTTTTTAAACAATCAATACCTTTGTAGGGAAATCTTTTTTTAGTTCAGTAATACTGGCCAACCAGTAAGCTTCACTTTTTTCCGATATCAATTCGATGTTCAAAAAGCTGCTTTGTTCTGGTCCATAATGATGACGCGACGTCGTTCCTTTGACGATACGTGGAGACACATTCGTAACCATATCCTAATTTAATTTTATAAATACTTAATTTTGTAGTCAAGATTATTTACACCTAATTGAAAATAAAATATCGAGGACGTACCTTATCCAGGGCAAAAGTTTTTGTAATAGTAAAACCCCATCCTGCTTCAAATGCTCGTCGAATCATTGCACTGCTCGTAGCTGGAGGGGCAGATGCCAGTCCAAATGGATTTTCAAATTTCAATCCGCAAATTTCAACACTTATGTCAACATCGTCAATTGGAGAGTGGAATTTTGGCAATTGTGGCTCTGCTGGAACTTTTTTATTGTTTGATTCCTGAAGTGAAAATTAAGAGTGGAAATAAATTGATATTGATATTGATATAAATTTTTAAAATGAAACTAAATATTTACCTGTATATATTTATGAATGTACCAAGATGCAGTTTTCCCATCGTTCACAGATTCCACTGTTGTATTGGAAACTCCAGCAATGTCTCCTCCACAAAACACTCCAGGCTCTGATGTTGCCATTGTTTTCACATCTACTTCTGGTTGACCCCATTTATTTAGTTTGATAGGAGCCAGTGCATTTTTCACTGAAATTAATTATTATTTCTTACTATCATTATCATTATCATTACATTTCGTTCCTTAAAATCCCATCAAATCTTGAAATACCATGAAATCCCTTAATATCTCGAAAATCTAAATGAATTTCGTAAAATCCCATAATAATTCGTTAAAACCCATTAAAAAGCCTGAAAATTTTTCAAAATTTGATGTAATCAAATTTAGTTGCCGTGAAATTGAAAAAATGTTTATTTGAAGGGTCTCAAAACGTTGAGTTTCAAATTGGAAACATGTAGTTGTGTATCATTTTTGTATTTGAATATTCTTAATGATTACTATATTTATTATATTATTTTTAACTATGATTCTACAAATACCTTCGGAATCATACAATCCGGATCCAAAGGCAGATATCAAGAAATCAACCTTCAATCTTACAACTTGATCCTCATCTTCGATCCATTCCCCATTTTCATTTTGTTCAGTTCGATAAAATTCCATCGCTACGATTTTTCCATTTCGCACTATAACTTCTTTTGGTGATTGGAACGGTATGAACTCGCACTTTTCATCTCGAGCCAATTCCATCTGAAAGTTTTTTTCAATTTTAAATATACAAGATTCAAAAATGCAATTTTTAATTTTAAATATACGTAATAAAAAATAGAAAATACTACCTCTTCTGGAACTGCCCGAATATTTGTAAATCCTTTTCGAAAAACAACAAATACTTTTCGGGCACCACACCTCAAAGCAGAAGTAGCGCAATCAAAAGCTGTGTCTCCAGCTCCAAGTACAATTACATTTCCATAAAGGCTTGGCAAACTACTTTTTTTGCAAACACACATTCCTGGTTTACTGCCTTTTGCTACAGAAGGTAGGAAACTTTTAGAAGTAAAAAATCCCATTTCTGGCGTCAAATCCTTGAAAAGTGGAATGCATTTCGCTTCTGGAAGTCCAATTCCCAAAAATACGACTTTGTACCCAGATTTTTTCAACCCCTGTGAATTATCAAGGGAAGAATTTTAAACAATTTTCGCACTAAAAACGAAATAAGTGGAAGTAGGTTTATTTAACAAACCTGAATAGTCAAATCTTTTTCTGACAGACTTCTACCAAATTCTATTTTTACTCCCAAATCTCTAGCAAGATCCACCTCAAAATTAACAACATCGTAAGGAAGTCTGTATTGTGGAATTTCGGAAGAACTTAAACCTCCTACGAAGTTTTCTTTTTCGAAAATTGTTATATCATCGTAGCCCAAGCGAGCCAAAAAAGTCGCACAGGAAATTGAAGCAGGACCGCATCCAACTAAAGCAATTTTTGTATCCGAATGTGGCACTGATTGGCCAGGAATTCTAGTTTGAGGAATTTTCATTTTCTTGAATATCTGAAATTAAATCATTTCCATTAATTAGGAATTCCCTAGTCTGGAATTTGATTCTAGTCTTTGAATTTTAATCGAATGAGTCGAAAAGAAATATATATATTTACTGGCAGAAATATTTACCAGACGTTGTCCGTTTTAATGAGATTTTAGGCAATTTCAAAATATTTGATTTTAAGAAATATCAAGGAATATTTAAAAGAGCTCAAAAGACTTTAAGGATTTTCAAGGGAAAAATCACTTTCCTTCCTAAATTAATAAAAAAATTTGATCTTACATTCGTTGCAAATTGTTGTAATCCACCTATATTGATAGGCCCTTCTTCAGTGGCAAAAAGGTTGCAGCCCCCCACACAAAGGTCGCTTGTTGGACAAACCATTCCACATGTGAGACCCAAGGGGTTATCAGAAAAAATTTCTTTTGCAGCTCCATAATAATTTTTATTCGAAATTGAAGTAATAAATGATTTTACATCCAATTGAGTAGGACAAGATTTTTGACAAGGGGCATCAGCACATTTTAAACATCGTGATGCTTCGTACAAAGCACCCCTTTCACTCAACGTAGTGTCTTTGATGTCATCAAAATTTTTGACCAAAGGTTGGCAATTCTGCAATTTTAAACATGTATTAATGCCTGAAATTGTTAATTTCATCTACAAAAGAATAATATATAAAAATTTACGTCGCATTTCTCGTGAATATTCCTTTTCCAGTGCTGCTTATTTTTTTTCGTCTGTGCTGAGGGAACTAGATTCGTAAATTTCTTTATTTTCGGATTAACACTCAGAAGATTCTGCAAGAATTTATTTCAAACTAGAGTTGTCAATAATTTATCTTTATGATCATTTTTTAAAATTGTTTCTTGAAATATCTTAATCGTCAATAATTATGTATATTTTAGTCTCTAAACGAATCGTATCATAAAAACTGCTTCTATAAACTGGAAGTCTCAAAATGAGTGCATCATTTTAAGGATATAAAATGAGTTGAAAAATATTTCAAAAGATTTCAGGATATTTTTTAAATTTTATGTGATATTGTGAAAAATCTTGAAAATCCTCAAATTCTTTGAAAGTTTTTCAAAATTCCTAAAATTACTTTTTAAAATATTTTTAAATTATTTGAAAGTTCTTAAATTCTGTTAAATTTTTTTGAAATTCCTTAAAAATTCGTTAAAATCACCTGATATCTTTTGAAATTTCTTTAAATCACTTAAAATACCTTGAAATCTCTTCAAATTCATTAAAATACCTTAAAATCACATAAAATGAGTTTATAGAAACAGTTTCGATGTAATCACAACCCCTTTTTTATGATAGGATTATTTTTAGTAGAGATTTTTATTAAGTATTTTTATTAGATAAATATCGTTACTGACCTCGATATCTGGAGTATCGTGAGTAACGGAAAAAATTTTTTTATCTGCCATATTATCGAATTATCAACGAATTGAATATTAAAAAATCACTCTTGTAAGCACTTAAGTTTCCGATAGATGTAGGCACTTTAATTTTATCTTTTAAATTCAACTAATTTGAATTCTTGTAGCATAATATATATGTATATATAACACACAAAAAACTATATCTTGTAAGCACGTAGAAGAAAATAATGTAAACCTTGTGTAAATATGAAAAGGAAGACACGTAACTATGTACAATAATTCTGAATAAAATAGGAGAGTAACTGAAGCAACTGACTTCGAGCTACTAATTTCTTTTAAAAAATTATTTCCTCATTTTAATTTTTAGTTCCACGTCACAAAATTGAATATTTTATTCTAATTTTCTGTTCTATAGATCCTGACATTTCACACTAATCTTAAGAGCATGAAAGTGTTACGAAGTCTAAACTGAAACTGAAGGCTGTCGAAACGGCGCTATGCGTCGGCTGTTTGGACATTGTACCGCACACACATATGTATTTAGAAATGTTTATGGATTTGTATTATTGTATGTATTTGTAAAGTGCAGTAGATAAAACATTGCTAGATTAAATTTTTATAAATTATTGTACTTTTAGAACGGGACATTGAATAATTGTCTGAATGTTTAATTATTTAATCATCCGTAAAATATTTTTAAAATTACTTTTGTACAATTTTCGGATTGAAGTGAAAACTGCTCACAGAATTTATCTCAGTGGGTCCAAAATGATAACGATCCCTGTCCCAATGCTTATCGCTCTTTAAACTTCGGTTATGTGAAAGCAAAGACACAAAAAACTTAAAATAACTCGTATTTTCTGCCCAAAAAATATTCTATTTTTTAAACTGACATTTTGAAAGTCAAAATTTACACACTAGAAGTAAAAATACAATTATTCATCGATTGAAAAAAATAAAAGACGCACAAAAGTCTATGTTGACATGAAAGGGAAATAAAAATAGAAAAAGCACCTGAATACTAACAAAATATATTTTGTTAGTATTCAGGTGCTTTTTCTATTTCTGTTTACATGCTCTTCATCGTTTGTAAATCTAGTCATTAATCTCCCATCAGTAAAATACCATCAACATATAGCCTGAAACTTAAAAATAAGTTTGTCAATTTGTTGACAATCGAAAAATTAAAGACATTAAACTCTCCTATCATTATTGAATATGAAATTTGTATTGAACTAACAACATTCGCAAATCTTCGAATTCATTAAAATACGTTGAAATCTCTCAAAATTTCTAGAAACCTCTTGAAATTCCTTAAAATTCCACAACATTTAAAATCTTTGACAGTCCCTGAAAATTATTTAAAAAGTCTTAAAATTACAGAAAATGTATTAAAAATCTTTTGAAAACGCTCAAAATTCCACGAAAACCTTCAAAATCCCTTAAAGTTATAAAACCAATGTACTTCTTATTTATAGATTCTCTTTATTTATCGATTGCATACAGTATCTAAAGTTCACATTATCTCAAAGCAAACCGTTAATTTCCATCCATTGGTTCTAAGTATTTCGGTTTATAGTTTCTAATTAGTAATCTATAATTTTCCATAGAGGGTGAATACTACAGAACCCTCTATTATGTTCAGGAACGAAGAATAATTACAGTCTAAAGAATCATTCAATATGCGTTCTGATGCATTTCACATAGTCGTTTCCAGATATGCTTATACTAAATAAGTAATTTAAATAAGGGGACGTATGTGGAAAATGTAGTCTTGTCTAAGGAGTTTCTAATGGGAAGCCTATAATTTTAATCCTTTAAAAATTATTACGCTTTGAATCATTGCTTATCATCATATATTATAACAGTAAAGTTGTGTAGTATATAAAACTCTTCTTATACCAAAAGATAGATGTATATTTCACTGTTTAGCTAAGTATTTTGCGGAGTTATTCCGTTGGACATCTTAGCTCCATTTGAGCAATTTACAATGGAAGAACCGCGCAAAAGCAGTCGTGACATATTCGACTTATATTACAAATTTAGGGCATTGCAAAGTACTTTCCATATATTTTTCTATTGTATTTGGTCAATTTACTTAATATTCGCAATTTTAAACATTCCGACAATACTAAGTCTACAACATTATATGATAAAAAAAATGTTAATAATGTATTCCAAACTAAATGTATGAAAACCGATTTTGCAATACAAGTGATCATTATTCAAAATTGATTTCTTGTTCTCTTTCTGATACAATAAAGAAAATCCATTAAGTATATTTCATCGATTACTCATGATTGATAAAGCAATTTATTCTATGAATATAGCAATAAAATGTACAATTTTTGATGACACGATATATACCAGTTTACTGGTATATTCGCAGTTTCATCTTGAAGTGTTTTACAGGTAAAATTGATTTAATAAATGGAAAGGAGAAACACTTTCGAATAGCTGCCTGGCTTCAATACGGTACCATGCGTTTCTAGGCAATTCGAATTATTGAAGTTGAATATATATTGGCGGCAGAATCACCTAAGAAACAGAAAAGTTTTTAGTGGAAAATTATGGTGATGAAATACAAAATGTGGTTGAAGTTTTAAACGTTCAAATAAACGAACTTTTGTATTGGTTGATGATTTAAACTAGAAACAGTGTTAAAATATTGATTCATTTGCATTGGAAATAATTCTGTATGAAAGAAACTTGTTATGCATCTTTTTATTTTTAGTTAGAACAATATTTCTGGATAAAATAGAATTGGGAAAAAGAATTTTATTCAAATTCTTAAAACTGTCTTCAAACTCCAAGAAATATTTTTAAAATCTTTTGAAAACGTTTAAAATTCCACGAGAATTCCTTATATAACAGTAGGATTTTTGATAACCATGTCAGTGTCCAAATTCATGTCAGTATCAATATTTCATATTAGCAAACTGAAAAATGAATGTAAAATACAATTCCGGATAATTCAAATGTCTTATTGGCTATTTACTGCTTAGGAGGCAATCTAACGAAAGAGATTTTTCGTCACGGATTTATAGTTTGAATAAACATCAATAGAAAATGTAGAATTTTCTTTTATCTCATTCATCCTCACCAGTTTCTTTTTCTTTGTGTTTTGGAAATCGATTTTTCCATTGTCTATTACTAAAAATCCAAAAGTATTTATTTCTAAAACATAAGTTTGAATAAAATAAACAATCTTATTTACTCACAGATTATTTTCTTATGAAGATTCACTGAAATAATCGTTTTCTAATGACAACTGTCTTTGAGCAACGTAAGGTCCACATTCTCTTAGATTAAACATTTCCGAACATTAAATTTCGATTAGTGGCTGCGAGGTAAACATTATAACATTTTGTCCTACAATCTTAAATGCTTTGTGTAGGGTAAATGTCATGATACCCTTTGATTAAATTTATTCGATAAATAATTATAGAGTCTATGACGAATCGAACGTTCTCCCGCCGTTGAATATAAAATGATAATTGAAGCTTGTGTTTGCTTTCTATAATAAGCGCTTCAGATAATGGGCGTACCTATATGTAAGTAACAGATAGCCTTCTATGAAGAGTTTCAGTCTTTGATTCGTTGCGATGAATTATTCTAAAATACTGTCGAAAAACCTGTTATTAATTTAATGAGTGTGAATTTCTTCACTTCTGACTATATATAGTAATTATAATCAATTTATATTCTCAAAAAACATTGCTATATGAGTAAACACTCTCTAATATATACTTGTAAAAAGTAAATTTAAAGAATAGAAAAAAATAAATATGGATTACTCGAAGTCCAGGACAACTCTGAGAAAAGTTACACCAAATCTCCATTTGAAAATTAGTCTTGGAATAATTCGATTTATGGGAACATGGCCACCTCTGGATAAAAAATATTATCGATTTATATATTGGATTTTTACATTTAGTTTTTTTACTTTTATGTTAGGAATTCATCTTTTTGTTGAAGTTGTTAATGTCCTATTAAGTTCAGGAGATCTCGACAAAATTGCGTCCGGGGCTCCTATTTTCATGACAAATTCTGTGCATGCTTATAAGGTTTGTATTACGAAAATATTACTATTTTTTTATATTTTTATAATTAAATGCACTTCCTACTTTCATTTGAATTTTTTATTTATATTTCTTAAAGATATTTTAAAAGTGCGTGAGAACTTTTAAAAACTTAAAACAATTAGCATTTTTTTAAATCCCTTGGAATTCTTTAAAATCTCTTGAAATAGTATGAAATCTTCTCATATTCATTAAAATTCCTTAAAGTCGCATAAAATTTCTTGCAATCTCTTGGAAATCCTTATAAAACCTTTGGAAATTTAAAATATCTTGAAATTCTTTAAAATCATGGTAGCGCCGTCCATGACGATACACTAGATTATTGCTTCGTTTTTTATTCATACATCCATTTTGATCAATTTTCAATATATTTTTAAAGTTCTTCACCATCCTGTGCTATCAGAAGAGGATAAAAGAACTTCTGCGTGTCGTTGATGGACCCATGTTTAGTAAAAATAATTTCAAGTATAACAATACTTTCTTAATTGAATTATTATCCAAATTTTATGAAACATTGTAAACACATAATACTTTTATTATTTATAGACATGAACGAATTGTAACCTGGTATTCATGGCAGGGGATTTTCCACCACATGGCCTATCAAAGCTTTGGTACATTTGCAGTTCTTTGTTGGGGGTGTATACCAATAACAGCTTTATTAGATGGCAACAGTAAGCGATTACCATTGGACGGCTGGTATCCGTACGATGCCACAAAATCACCTGCCTTCGAAATCACTTGGGCACATCAGGTTAATTTATATAAATACCGAGTCATTTTGTATCATTTTTTAGCCACCCAATCCAACATTTTTCGAGTCATTCCGGAATTTTTATCCAAACCATGTAGAAAAGTTGCATATTAAAAATGTTTTTCAACATTAAAGCCCAGCTGAAAGGTCATAAAGGATTCATTCTGATTGGAATCATTGCGTAGATTTCAGAATTAGTTGGAAATTGGAACCCTATCTTCGATCTCGGAATAGATTGGATTCAGTCGGATAGATTTTTGGGTTTCACTTCGGATTAGGTCAGATTCAATCGGACTAGAATCCTTTTTTTAAATCGGATTACGTCGGATTCAGTCGAATAGAAATCTTGGTTTGACCTTGGATTAGCTCGGATTCATTTGGATTGGCATCTCTGTTTCGACTTCGGATTAGATCGGATTAAGTCGGATAGGAATCCTTAGTTAGACCTCGCCTTCATTCGGATAAAAATCTTTGGTCCGACTTCTGATTAAATTGGAATGAAACTGTTTAGTTTGGATACAAATTCCGAATTGAAATTGATTCAAAAGGATAGATTTTTTTCTATCCAAAATTTTCGCCAATATGTAAATGGATTTGAATAATTATTAATTTTTATTAGTACAATTATACTTAGGTAATTTTTTTAATTAACCTCTGATTTAAAATCAGGCAATCGCAATCATTCTGGGTTGCATTCATAACGTGGCAATGGATGCTTTTATCACTGGATTGATAAATGTAGCATCTTGTCAATTTGAATTAT
This sequence comes from Synergus magnus, assembly GCA_032275165.1. Lineage (NCBI taxonomy): Eukaryota > Metazoa > Arthropoda > Insecta > Hymenoptera > Cynipidae > Synergus > Synergus magnus. Next base: position 7,971,399 of record JAUESH010000015.1, on the reverse strand, counting down.
TGAAGTGGAACATTGTCGCAATAGGAAATGATGATATTAAAGTTTCAAATTTTCCAAATAAGTTATTACAATCAGTGAAGTATACAGAAAAGTTTTATGATGATCAAAACTATGATGAATTGCGTAAATGCATTCACCATAATTTAGCTATATTTAAGTGAGTATATGTCTTAGCACAGTATAATAAAAATAAAAATATTTGTTTCGTATTTTTTCATAAAATAAAAAAAAAATCTGTTACAGTTTTGTAGAAGAAATTCAAGACATGTTTAGTACTGTTATCAGTTTGCAGCTCTTTGTAAACTGTTGCATCATTTGTCTCAATGCATTTTACATCTCTCAAGTACGTTTTGAATGACTAAATATGAATCACTTTCCTTTTTCAAGATTATATTCAAATTTCTGACAGTAATAATTATTATAGCTCACAACATACGTGGCAGCGCAATTAATTGGCAACATTTCGTATACATGTTGTATGACATACCAAATTTTTATTTACTGTTGGAATGGTAACGAGTTGTACCTTCAAGTAAGTGTTTTTATTATATATATATATACATGTATATTTGGGCGGCGCTAAACGAACTTTCGGATTAGAGAATTTTCACATTTTCTTAAGATATTTTTAAAGTGATTTCGAAATTCTTTAATTTCTTTGATTCCTTAGTCCAGAAAATCGGGACTCGGGTTTTTGCCGATTTCAATGCATCGCTGCACCGTCCATGTGTATTGTAGTTTATCACTTTTACATTTACAAGAATCAAAATAATACTTATGACGAAATTTTAGAATCAAAGTTTTGCTCTTGCAATTTACATAGGAGATTGGTGGAAGCTAAGTAAACGTTGTAAACGTGCTCTACATATTATAATGCTCAGAAGTTGTAAACCTCTTGTTATGACAGCAGGATTTTTTATGACTTTATCAGTGTCTACATTCATGGCAGTAGGTCCCATTCATTATTATTATTATCATTATTATTATTACAGAATCATTAAAGCAAAATTATTGTAAAATACAATTATTTTAATTACTCATTTGTTTTCCAGATAATTCAAATGTCATATTCGCTATTTACGATTCTACGCAGTCGCTCAGCAAGTGAAATTTAAGTCAACGAAGCAGAAAGTAAATTATGTACATGTCAACCATATAAACAAAAACATGTGTATATATTAAAATATGTATGATAATAAATGATTATTTTCCTTAAGGGCATGTGATACTTAACCATAAGAACAATTTATTTTCCGCAATTTAACGCTTGCAATAATAAATATTTTTTGTGAAAACTAGGCCATTTACCTTCGTCTGAACGAAACGGAGGTAAATGGCCTAGTTTTAGCAAAAAAATATTTATTATTGTTAGCGTGAAGTTGCGGAAAATAAATTTGCTCTTATGGTAATTACCACATGCCCTTAATTGTATATTGCATTTATTACAATTTACCTCTTTGATAATGATTCTTATTTTGCAATTGGGAAATTGGGAAATAAAAGATATAGTTTCATTCTTGGACGTAAATATTTTATTCTTGTTAATAACTCAGTAAATGTCTATTATTAGTTACCCTGTACTTAAAGGCCATTAAATCTTATGGCATCAAATGATATGTTACTTCATACTCCTTATCAATTAAAATGAATACTTAGCACGTGGTTCCATTATTGTAATATAACTAATATAATGTATAAACTATGGAGAAGCCAGTCAAGTTCCAGACGTGAAATTTGTAACGCGCCAGTGAACAAAAAAAATAAATTACAATTATAATTAAAAAATGGACCAAAACAAAATCAAAACGAAATTCAAGTCACTGAAACCTAACATTTGCTTGAATGTGAGCATTGAAATAATTCGTTATTTGGGAAACTGGCCACCTCAGGGATATCGTCGTTTTGTTTATTTTATATTCTCAGCTTTCATTTTTACCTTTATGGTAGGCCACTTAATTATCGGAGAAGTTGGAATTTTTATAGTTAACAGAAGAAATTTGTCAAAAATAGTGTCTGCAACTCCTTTTTTTTTGACGAATATCGTTCATGCTTATAAGGTAAATTTTCTTAATATTGTACATATTTTTATACTTTTTCAAAGAAAAATCAATTTTAATACATAACTCTTACAATTTAAGTACTTTCTCATCATGAAATATCAAAAACGGATACAAAATATGTTGCACATCGCAAATGGACAAATGTTCAGTAAAAACAATAAAAGGTATATATATATTTAATATTATCTATATTCAAGTTTCGATATGATCTACAAACATTACATATTCTAAATTTTGCCTTCCAGATACGAACGAATAATATCCTGGTATTCGTGGCACGATATATTTCATTATGTAGCCTTTGAAACTATTTCTTTAATCGGAGTCTTTTTTCTTGCATTTGCACCACTAAATGGAGAAAGAAAACCCCCATTAATTGAATGGTTTCCTTACGATCCTACTAAATCACCCGCCTTCGAAATCATTTGGCTTCACCAGGTTGAAAAACATATATTGAATCCCTGACGAAAATTTCAGATAGAAAAAATTCTGTCTTTTTAAATCCATTTCATTCCGTAAATTTACGAAACAAAGATGCCAATCCGAAATGATTCGGAAAATTTTGGATTTGTCCGGAATGAATTTCAGTCCGAAACATTCGCCAGGGATATTACAAAAAAAAGTAGAAGAATTTGAAAATTTGTATCCTCTTCTTATATAATATGTTGAATCATTTTTTGCCAGATACTGTCTCTCATATTATGTTGCACGAGTAACATCGCTATGGATGTTTTAATCTCCGGATTATTGAATGTAGTATCTTGCCAATTCGAATTATTAAAATGGAATATTGCTACAATAGGAAATGATGACAGCCAAAAAAAAGAAAAACAATCATCAGTGGTATTAAAAATGCTTGATGATGAAATCTATAAAAAACTTACGAATTGTATTGAACACAATATTGCTATATTCAAGTAAGTGATTTATGTATTAAATTTAAACAAAAATTTAAAATATATTGAAACGTGAATTTGTAGTTTTGTTGCAGAAATTCAAGATATCTTTGGCACTGCAATCTTTTTGCAATTATTTATTAATTGTCTTATCATTTGTTTAACAACCTTTTCTGTAACTCAGGTATTTCTTTGTTCTTTCATTTTAAACAACCATAATTAGGAGATACTTCTACAAATGTAAGAAATGTAATTTTTTCCCCACAGTTGAACAATTTCTTTACTGCAGATATGTTAGGGCATGTGGCATATATTTTAGCCATGATGTACCAGATATTTATTTATTGCTGGCATGGAAATGAGTTACATTTTCAGGTGATTATTTTTCAAATCAAGATTTATATTTTTTCATAAAAATCAGTGTGTTATAATGGATTTAATTAATTGAAATTTTTCAGAATGAAAGTTTATCTTCTGCGATATACATGTCAGGCTGGCTTAACTTTAGTAAACGATTTAATCGTGCTTTGAATATTATGATGCTCAGGTCTCGTCGACCTCTTGTCATAAAAGCTGGATTTTTAATGACATTGTCATTATCGACATTTGTTGCCGTAAGTATAACTAAAAAAAACTGTATGACAAAATATTGTCATTGATTGTAATTAATATACACCATTTTTATTACAGGTAATAAAAAAGTCATACTCCTTATTTGCAGTACTTCGAAGCACATTACATACGGAATTAAAAAAATAATGTCAGATACGAATATATATATAAAACTACCAAAGACTGGAACTAGTTATCTTTTCCATTTTTCATTAATTAAAAAATATATATAATCATAACTGTATTTCAATAAGGAAATCAATGAAAACCATATTTTTCACAAACTTTTATTTACACGTATAGAACAGGATTAAAATGGACGATTTTGCTCTAAAGATTCAGTAACTTTGAATCTGCATCTATACATATATAATAAAACCTTCAGTATGATATCTCGATTGATATTTCAATTAAGAAAATTGATGATATATTGATTATAGTTCACTGGTGTACTTTTTCGAAAGAAAAGCAGATAAAGAAGTAGCAAAAGCTTTGTGATTTTTCCTGGCGGAATGTTATCTGCAATATAATGAATAAAAATTGTAAATAAAATTTTCTCGTAATTAATACATAAAAATACTTAGTTGGAAAAAGCTAGAAAGCTTGTGAATTAAAATAATTACACCTATAAAGGTATCTTTTTACATTTTTTTCTAGGCCTTTTCTCACAAAAAATGTTTTTCAACAGTTTTTATCTTAATTTCTACACGTTGACAGTAATTTATTAATTTGAAACGCGAAAAATGTTTGTGACTTATTCTGAAACTTATGAATTATTTCATTATTAAGTAATTATTAGGTTCAGTTTGATCATTATTGTCAGTTTCATGATAGGAATACAATTCGATTTCCCAAGTTTTTTTTTTTTTTTTGGGAAATGCAAAACTACCTATTCACACTTTTTTTTAGAACAACCTTGATTAGCCTGTGCACTAAAGCAACAGAAAATTGACTATTACACCTTCAAACACCTTACAATTATGGAAATTTTAATGTACATCTTATGTATAAATTATTTTCTACATCTTACATGTTTTTATTCACAGAAGTCGCTGATCAAGAAATTAAAATAACAGAGCAATGATAATAAATATAAATTGACACAGTTGCATTCGCTAATTAATTAATCGATTACAAATACATAATAGAAACAAAATTCTGATGAAATTGAATTTTTTTATTCTTAGCAGCTCGTTCTATAATAATTAACCTATGCTAAAATACTGTTTTCAACAGAAATGGTCATTTTGAGATGCTACAATATATGGAATTCAATTGTAACGTTAAACAATTATTGTCTGTCATAAGTCATTATTTTAATATTCTTTTTTTTTGAGATTCAATCCAGAGATATTTTCTATTCTTGATGAAAAAAAAAAAACAAATTGAAATATTATATAATTTTAAATATTATAATACCATATGTCTAGCTTTCAAAGAAATATAAATTCAGTAAATGAATTCGCAAAAAATATGTATTATTTCGAGCGTAAAGTTAGGGAAACTAAATTGTTCTAATGGTAAGTAAAATATGCTCTTAAGTACTATTTTGTTTTACAACAATTCGAATTTCTAGGTAAGTATGAAATTAAAGGACGGTCTGTGGAAAATATTCCTGCTAAACCCAGAGGTAGGTGTTTTGGAAGGTCTATCATTCACTAAAGGCCATGGTTACAGCAGAAATAACTTCAAACTTGGCGCAGCAAAACTGCAAACACTAAAATTTGCAAAAAATATGCTTAGGAACCGTAACAAATTAAGCGACACTATCTTTATTGACAGATGCTAAGAGCGAGTTCTATATGTACATAATGACTAAAGTTATTCTGGGGGAAGAATCATGTAACTTTCTTGAAATCCCTTGCAATCTTTTAAAATCTTTTGTAATCCCTTGAAATTCCTGAAAATTACTTAAAATGTTTTGAAATCTTTGAATTCTTATGAAATCTCTTGAAAATCTTTAAACTCTTTGACATTTTTTGAAATTACTTGAAATTACTTGAAATTCCTTAAAATTCTTCGAAATTATTTAATATCATACAAAATGTCTTGCAATCTTGATAAAAATTTCTTGAAATCTCTATCGCTTAAAACGTCGAAAGTGTCATGCTGTGAGAATTTAAGAATAATGGGAAAATGGGAAATTGCGAAAATAGGAAAGTTACATGATTAGAATCCAAAATATAAATTCTAGCAGATGAGAAAAATGATTCCTAAAGAGTAAGAATTTTTGTCAATCTTGAATTATTTCGTGATTTACAATGTAAATTAATGGAAGATGAAATATAAAAAGAATCATTTTTCTCGATATAAATTTGAGAGCTGAAGCAATTTTCGTTGGAAGAAGACATTAGCATTTTGTACTCTCGTGTAACTTTCAATGGATAATCATCACCGAGGCGTTAATTAGTTTAGAAGTTAATTAGACTTCAGAAGCATTGTTTCTGGCAGACCTTCAGTCGAAGAACGTAAATTGCATTAATCGTGAAATTAAACCAATCAACAATTCGAAACAAGTTTCTAGATTTTTTAACAGTTAAAAATTGGAACATAAATTGTTTAAAGAATTTTTAATCTTGGACAGCAATTTACAAAATAAGAGATTTTTCTTTTAGCTGATTGACTTAATTTTCATAGAATTAAAATCCTACTTAGAACGAAAATTACAAGAAATAATTAAGAGACTAAGGAGAAAGAATAATATGCAAGCATAAGTATTTAAATAATCACAGTCACCTTATGTGCTACTTTTAATTTGCTTTCATCAACAAGAGTTGTCGAAGCTTTCAATATTCGTTTTAAGAATATTTTTCAATACTTTTTATCAACCGAATCCAGATCGATTGAATTTAAATATTCTTTTCATTGAAAAATAGACAGAAAAATTGATAAATTTTGTCAATTCTTTTAATTAAAATTAATGAAAGTTCAAATTAATTAAAGAAACTCAAAATAAAAAAAAAATAGTTTTGAACATCGATCCAGATTCTAAGATTTTTTTTGTAGATTTTGCACTCAAATGCAGGAAAGTTGTTTTTCTACACATTCAAACTCACCCTATCTCACAAAAAATACACATACATTCATTGTAAATTTCCCTTGGGAAATAATTTTATGGGTGATACGGAAAAGCAGATTGGACAGAGTTCTTATCATAAAAAAAGAAGTTGCGATTATGTATATTAAACCTGCTTCTGTAAACTCAAACTCTCGAAGTGAGTCACACCGGTTTTGACTAATTTTATAGTTTATAGAAGCAGGTTTTATGGTATAATTTTTTTAGAGGCTGAAATTAAATTATTGAAAATTAAGATACTTTAAGATAACATTTTTTTAAATTATCATAAGAAGAAATAAAAAAGAAAGCACGCACTTGACATTCTAATTAATCAAATTAATTTAAAATTTAAAATTATAGCCTCTGTATTTTATGTAAATTAAAAAAAACTCTCCTGGCAATGTGCTTTTAAGTGCATTATAATTTATAATCTCTTGTCAGTCGTTTTCTGACAATTTAATGTCGTTATTTAATTTATTGTTAGTATTTATTTACGGTAAGTGCGATGGTTTATCCGATGAACCGGGAATTATTGGGTTTGAATTTTCCACTTTCTCAGCTTCAATTTTCGCGTCGAAATCTTCACTAGCTTTCTGATTAGCTTGTTCAGTTTTTTGGGCAATCTCGAAATTTTTTAAATATTCGACAACCTGGGTATGGCCAAAGGTTTCTGCCTCGTCTATCGGCCTATTTCCCCACCTGAGAAAAATTAATCAATTGCTTAATTTCAATTAAGATCTCTGAAAAAAATAATACGTTAATTGATAAAATTATATTTTTACCTATCCTTTGGGTTATATGGCACTCCGCATTGTTCAATTAGAAATTCAACACAATCCAAATGGCCTTCACTTGCTGCCAAATGCAAAGCTGTACGACCATCGTAATCAGATAAAGTCATATCCATTCCACTCAAACGATGCCTGTAAAGAATTATTAAAAATTAATCAATAAAATCATATATAATTAATTTTAAAATATTTTTGCAATTGAATTAAAGAGCATATGGATTCAATAAAAGCCTGTGAGGAGCAAAAAAATCTGCTGGTGCATAGATTTCTGGAAAATGATTAAGAACCTTCTGAAAAATTAACGAATTCGTCTTACTTTGTGTTTTCATTTTTATATTGAAATATTTTCATTTATCTAATATTGAGAATATATTTCATTAAAAAATTTAATTAATATTATAAATATAAAAATGTAATAATTCTTTAAATTCTTATGTAATGGTGTAATTGACATGAACGGCGCTACCATGCATTGGAATCGAGGAAAATTTGAGTCCAGATTTTCTGGACTAAGGAATTCATTAGTCCGGAGGGAGGGGGGTACTGTCAAAATTCCATAGCCCGGAAGTTCATTTAGTGCCGCCCATGAGTAAATGATGATATAAAAAGCAATTATTGTGTACCAAATTTAATAGAAATCCCGAGTACGACTCACCACTTGAATGTGTCTTTCATACTGCGTGTATTTTTGTGTGCGTGCATTCATATAATTTATGTATAAATGTAAGTTTCTTTTAATGAAATAATAAGCAAATATTTTGTTTAATATAATATTTCTTGTGCAGGTAGAATATTAATCTTTGTATTTTAAGGATCAATTATTTAAAAAGCAGAAGTAATCTTAGTTAAATCCAGTTCTATTTTTTAGAATTTACAAATTCTAAAAATTGTTATTCAACTAATGTTTACCTTCTCATTGCTGTCACGTCACCACTTGCTGCACTGAAGAGTAAATTGACAATTGACAATCCTTTGGTTTCATATTTGTGTCTCCTTGGATCCTTTTTATTTGTCGCATGTTTCAAATTATCGTACCTGTAAAAAAGAATGAACTTTTTTAGATTAGGTGATTAAGAACAGTATATATGTATGTACTTCCAAATTCTAAATAGAATCTGAAAAATGAAAAACTAATAAAATCAATTTCAAGACCTGTGGAAATTAAATTCTGAGACCAATTCTTGACAAAATTGAACCCCTCTACAAGAATTTCCCAATGGGTCTAATGGTGGTGACCAAGTACAAATGCCCATTACATTTGGAATGACAACTAGTAAACATCCCGATACTCCAGATTTTGCTGGAATTCCAACCTGAGAAATAAGTTTATGATTTGTATAATTTATAATAAAATCACATTATATTTTGACCCTGGCGAAAGTTTCGGGTTGAAATAAATTCCCTACCAATCCGAAATTTTCCGGAATTTGTATCCGAACCAAATAAATAAAAATAAAACAAAACTGTTTTTTTCAGATAGAAATTCCGGAATGAAATGGATTCGAAATGATAGACTTTTTTTTCTCCGAAATTTTCGCCAGGGAATCAAAATTTTCTTCAATCAAGTGTTTAATTTCCTTACTTTGAATGCAAATTGTCCACTGTAATCATACATTCCACAACTGTGCATGAGACTCAAGACGTCACGTACGCTATCTGGTTTAAGAACTTTTTCTTCTGTAGTTGGACAAATTCCACCATTTGCTAAAGTAGCAGCCATCACAGACATTGTTTCGCAATTTGCCTCCATTGCGCAACACTAAAATTGTAACATATTTTTTATAAAATAGACCAAATTTTAAGTGATAGTATTTCTTTTTGATTTTCTAATCTCGTACCTGGAAGTAGAAATCCATAATTTCTTTCAGATCCACTTTATCTGGATAACATTTGTGCTCCCTCATATAAAATCCAAGAGCATAATTTCTATCAGCTGCTTCCCTTTCCGACAGAAAAACTGCATTGTTAAAACCGAGATTCTCACCTCCAGCCAATCTCTTGAAATAATTCATTGTAAAGTCGAACTTTTCTGCCAATGTCATTTCTGGCTTAATTAGAGCTTTCAGAAGTGAGCAAACCAAAATTGCTCCTGCATTTATCATTGGATTGTGGGGTTTCTCTAAAAAATAAGAAATATATAGTGAAACTCGTATATTGTTTATTTAGTTTTATTGAAGCTAATCCCTTCATATTATTTGGAATTCTTAAAAATTTCACGATATCTCTTGAAAATCCTTAAAATTCTTCAAAATCAAATAAAATCCCTTAGAATCCCTTTTGGAACTCGTTAAAATTTCTTTAAACCCTTGAAATCTTTTTAAATCACTTAAAATATGTAGAAATCCTTTAAAATCATTCTAAGGTTCTTGGAATCATTTACGGTACTTTAAAATTCTTAAAATCCCTAGAAATCCTTTAAAATCTTCTGTAAAACTCTTACAAGCTCTTGAAATTTCATAAAATGACCTAAAATACCTTGAAATCCTTAAAGTCTTTTTAAGTCTCCTAAAATGTCTTGAAATCTTGTTCAATTTATAGAAATCTCTGGAAAATCCTTTTGATAATTCTTTAGAACTCTTATGCAAATCCCTTGAAATTCCTACAATAAAATAAAATCCAGTTTCAAATTGTTGAGACTCACTATTATAATCGAGAACGAGTTCGTTGAAGTTCCTTCCGGAAGGTTCTTGTCCCACATATTGATGAACTACTTCCTGACCCAATCTTTCAAGGGCAATCGCATATGTCAAAGGTTTACTGCAACTTTGAAGAGTAAAAGGAATCGTAGTGTCTCCAATGCTGAATCTTTGACCATCTATGGTACAAACAGAAACACCCCAGTACTCTGGATTCATTCTGGCTAATTGTGGAATGTAAGAAGCCACTTTTCCTTCAGCATTCGTCTTGCATTTCCAATAAAAGTCCTCGATATGTTTTGTAAATCCAGCCCAGTCCGGGATAATAAACTGATGTCTAAATGCTCTTGATATCAGAACAATATTCGGACTAATAATCCTGTAAAAAATTGAATTCTTCTTAGATTTTAAAAATTTCCATTCAAGAATTGCATAATCCTAGAATTACAATGGAGAAGTTGCAATTATATCGGTACTGCTTCTATAAAATACATTTTTTTTATTGAAATTGAAGATTTTGAGAACAATAGTTTCAAATTATTCAAAGTAATTTTAAAGAATTTAAAAAGATTTTAAAAGAATTCCAACGAATTTAAGGATTTTCAAGTAATTTAAAAATATTTTCAAGTATTTCCAGCTTTTTTTTAGATATCTTCTGCAATCTCGTAAAATACTTGAAAATAATTTGGAATCACTTGTAATATTTTAAATTCTTTGAAATATTTAGAAATAAAGACTAAAATGAAATTAATTTATTTATTGTAGGATAACATTTTTAAAAATCATCAAAAGGATAAATTATTGAAATATGTCCGCATGACATTATAGTTAAAAAAAATGACCTTTTAAATTGCTCTCTATCCAATTTTTGTGTTTCATGAGATATGCCTTCGTGTCCACCAGTTTTCACGTGTTCTTTTTTTAAATTATCAGACAATTCCTGTAGACGAGGATCATTTTTTCTCAAACCTGTCGTTCTTAAGGCCTGCAGAAATAAAATTGATGAAGCGTCAATAAAAGAAATCTCTTCAGCCTTTCAAGAAAGTTGAATATAGACTCGCTGGCGAAAGTTTCGGACAGAAAAAATTCTATCCTTTTGAATCCATTTTATTCCGCAATTTGTATTCGAATTAAACAGTTTCATTTAGATTTAATGCAGTTTTAACCGGATTTGTTCGGCTTGATGTCGGATTGCTTCGGAATGAATTTCAATCCGAAACTTTCGCCGGGGCTTTTCTTTACACACTTACAGCTAGAAATTTTCCCACTGGTAAAAGGCCAGTTTCTTCATTTTTGAACATATCAAAGAGCACATCCTCGGCATTTGTCGCCTGATCCTGATCTCTTGTACTAGAAAACAAAGTCAATAAATTTTTCAAGAAAGGAAATACAGGATGAAAGAGAGGATGCGAGGCTAAAATGCAATTTTTAACGATTAAGACATTTATAAAATTTTTTAAAATTATTATAAGCATGAATTATTGACAAAGACGCTCGCATCACATTCTAGTAATACGAAATATGTATAATAAGCCAGAAAATTGGAAGAATATACTTTTTTGTACAAAGTTCTAAATAATAATCAAAGTAAAGACGTTTTGCTACTGTTCATGCTAAATTAAGATTACGATGACATTTCCTGTGGTGCGAATATATGTCTAGTCGATAAGATGATATCTAAAGCTAATGAGGCTAATGAGATTTCAGATCAGACTGATTTCGTAGAAGTATCCAGGAAACTTGTTTCAAGGTACTTAGATCATTTTTCCCTCTCATAATAGATTTGTTGCATAATATTTTACAAATCTAAGACAAACTAATTTTACTATTTGCTCATAAATTTTTACTGCTCTATCGATAGAATAATAAAATATACCTGGGTCTTTTGAATTTAAATTTTGTAAATAATAATCTACGTTTGTTATGAAAATAAATCTCTGATTATTTTGATAAGTAAAACACACGATCGATATGATAAAGTCAATTAAGTGATTTTCCCTATTTCCTCTTTGATATCATAACCCTCTTATTTTTAATTACAATTTCTAATTTTAATTTTATAAATTAAATATTGGAAATTTTCAGTACCTATATTTCGGTTTTGAAAGAATGCTTGATGAGGCCCTTCTAATAAATTGAAAACGAGGAATCATTTTTCAAAAATTATTTTTATGATAAATTTTTGTTCATTTCTGTTTCAATTTTCCAATTTATACTCACGACCTTTTGTTTTTTTTTTTTTTTAATCAAACACATTCACTTTAAAAAAAAAGGGACTAAGCAAACATAACCAAAAAATTAATACCAAATACCAAATTTTTAAATTTCCGAAATTTAAATTTGCCGAAAATATATTTTAGTTTAAATAATGAATTAAATAATTAAATAATTAAAATAACTAGATGAATTATTTGAATAAACCCGATGTATTTGAAGAACGTTTCTAATATTTAATCATTAATTTCGGTATGTATTTATTTTATTCCGTATTTTTGGTTATTCCCGTTTTTTTATATTTTCAAAGTTTTAATAATTGCTTTACATTAATTAATAATTGTTTTAAATTAAATAAGTATCTGGTATAAAGTGAAATCACACAGTGCTAACTTAAAAAAGTAAAAACATTATCAAAATTTAAAATAATATTAGTTCATGCTTTTCTAAATTCACATAGAAAATCATTACAAAAATAAAATAAATTTCAAAATGGTACACCATGCAATATTAATTTCGCATGGTACTCACTACATATAATGGCTGTCATGAATAAAGCTGTAATCGCTGTAAAGAAGATACAGAATTCTTAAGAGAAGTTTTTCTCATTAGTAATAAATATCAGAGAATATTAGAGAATTAAAACTTTAATATTATCTAAAATACAATTCTTATAAGTTAGTTTCACTTGAATTTGTTTCACTTATAAACATATATTATTTTAAATTGCCTCTTTTTTTACTTCTCGAAATTTATGATAGATTACAGAACTTTTGTTAAACAGTGAGTTTTTTCCAATATTCGCAAAAAAATAGACATACAAAACAAAATAAAGTCTGCAATTAAACTTTCAAATTAATTAAATGTACTGATTTTATTTATAAAATATTGACTTCGACTCACCACATCAAATTTTGTGATTTTGCAATATGGTTTTTGAGAATAAATTTATTGACAAATTCAAAGTCGTCCATTTGTAAAATTGGACGTATGTTGAACGAGTTGAATTGAACTGACTGCTTGAGAGACTTCAAATAACTTCTTATAAAGCTCTTCCATAAAAGAGAAGTCATGATCTACGACCTCAATATTAACAAGAGAGTCCGAATAGAAAATTTATTATTGAAGATCTATAACTGAACAGCAATCGATTTCTCTTCTCAGAATTGGATTCAAATTATTTCAAATTATTAACATGTTTTTTTCCAGATGATAGAATTAGTAAAAGCTCACGAAATAAATAGTTTCAAAAGCAAAGCTTTCACCTTTTTTATTAAAAATCTTTAATGCATTAAAAATGAATAATATATTATGAGTTAAAGTTTAATAGAGGAAGACAATTTTTATTTGTTCAATAAGTAGATGTAATTCTGTTTATTATATTTTGATGAAACTTTTAATTTTTATTAAAATGAAAGCAAAAGTTTAGTACCGTGTTTGCGCACGTTCTAACTCCAAGGCACTTCCATAAGCTGCATCCAAATACTTTGCAGATCCAAATTTCATTGATGCAGGTACTGCAGCTTTTTTCTGAAAATTAATTTCATGGTATTCCTATTTATATAAATTTTAAGGAATTTCACGAAATTTATTTGAATTTTAGAGAGAATTAAGAAATTTCACGAGATTTCTTGAGATTTTAAGAGATTTTACGAAAGTTATTGGGGTTTTACGGAATTCTAATTGTAAGTATTTTTAAAGTATTTAGTATTTATTGTCTTCATTGTATACTTTTTACAAGTGTTTACAATATTCTTTTGCCCTCTTAAATTATCAAATAAAACGAAGATACATATTTTCTCTCTCAGAATTTTTACCTGAACAGATAACCTTTAAATCATTACATATTTCTGTGAAGTATTTTTAAAGTATTTAAATACATTTTAAAAAATTTCAAGGTGTTTCACGACATTTATTGGTATTTTAATTAATTTGAAGGGCCAGGCTAAAATGTTATACTGATGAAAAAATGTATTTTCTTTTTAATTTATAAAAATTCAAGATTGAGAAAATGTTTTCTGGGGAAAATGTGTTACATAAAGCTAACAGTTCATAGGGTCGCCGAATATTGGTCGGGAGTCCTGTCGTTTCCATGCGGATAGTGTAGTATTGATCTTCTGTCGCGAATCAACCCTTAAGCTGAAACCTCGCACGTGTACGTTTACTTTAATTCGCATATTCAACATGTAATTTACTTGGATTACCTAGCAATCAAAAATATTCAAATTCCAGAAAATTGGAAAGCAGAAAATTAAACTTCTTTTATTTTCCTCAAAAAAATTGTAGACAATATTTCCTATCCTATTTCTGAAATTAGGACTTAAAAATATCATATTAGAGAAATTACTCTTTTTGCAAAAAAAAATTCGACGACTTTGAAACGTCTTTCTATATTTAGAAAATTTATCTTGAGCCAGAAAAAAAAATATTAAAAAATACCTCATTATGAAGGCGGGACGAGATGTTCATCAAACTGATGAGCCCTGAAGTATTCAAAAAGTTTATGTTCTAATTCACCTGATCTTAGGAGTTAGGTCACAATACAGAATTATTTTTGTCCCCAAATTTCGGTCACTGCCGTCACCCACGTGGACGCTTTCAACCGGTGTCTATCAATCATTTTACTAATGAGATTCATTAATGAATAACAATAATAATGTAGTAATACAAAATACAAAACACGGAATATGTATGACTGATCGATTTAAATGATTTAAGATCATTTTTATCAGCTAATAGTAAAGATGAGAACATAAAAAATCTACCATCTTTAAAACAGAACTGCAAAATTATCGATTACAATATGCTCAGAATAAAATTTTGAAAATAAATCTATTTTGAGAAAAATCGCAAAATTCACAGAATTCAATAAATTTACCTTGATGCCAGTGTGAAACCTTTTGAAGATGTTATTTTCTGCCTTCGTCGTTTTGAGGATTCTGACACCGCGAAAAACCACTTCTCTGTACATTTTTTGTGTTTTTGTTAATTGACAAGTGAAGTTAATTGATCACTGAGGACTCTAGATTGACACCTGATTCGAGATTAAAGTTTAATGATAATTGCTCTCTCCCAATGTATGTCTGCCTGAATAATATTTTATAAACCGTTTTATATGCACTCACACTTGTCACTCACACTTTTTCGGCAGAGACGCTTGGCGTCCCGACGTCTAGAATCTACTGATGGAACTGCAAGACCTGGTCGCCTAAATCAAGACATGCGCGATTTCAACATTAGTATCTAAACTAAAATTAACGCCGATGATTATTCTCGACAAAAATCCTAGGTAAATGAGTAATCAGAAATTATCGCTATCAAGTATCACATCAGTTTTAATACATATTTTTATAAAAAATTGATAACTCATTACGTGACATTATTCAGGCCTCATAGTCACAAAAAAAGTAAATTTTCAACGGAATAGTTAGATTTTCAACAAAGAAAGTTAATTTTCAATAAAAAATGGATTATCAAGTAAATATTGAAATTTTCTGCGAAAAAAATTGTTGCATTTTCAACCAAACTTAGTTTACTTTTCCACCAAAAAAGTGTATTTTTAACGGAATATTTTGCTCTTCAATAAAAAAATGGATTATTCACTAAATATTTAAATTTTCTAGGAAAAGAAGATGATTTTCAATAAAACTGTTGAATTTTCAACCAAAAAAGTAAATTTTAACTCTAAAAAGTGAATTTAGAACAGAAGAAATATTTTGCTTTTGAATAAAAAAAATGTGCTTAACAACATCCTTATCAAATCCGAAAAATCATAGCCATAGACATAAGAGATCTTTTTCGGCAAAAAAATCTTGCATAAATTTATTTTAAGAAACCATCTAAGTAACGCTAATATCGTAAAATTTGGCAAGTTTAGGAATATATATTTGCATCTCAGCGTTCAAAACTGCTTCGGTCTATAAAAATATTTGATATCAAATACAAGGTTTAAAAATAAAGCCTAGTAAAGGGGTTTCAAGAGATTTTAAGATATTTTTAAGAAATTAAAAAAAATTTTTTTTAAGAATTTCCAGATTTTCAAGTAACTTCAAAAAAATTCAAAAGAGTTTCAGGATTTTCAAGTAATTTCAAAAAATAAAAAATGTTTTTGAATTCTTTAAAGTCTGTTAAATCTCTTGAAATCTTCTGAAATTAAAAAACATTTTTTTAAATCTGTTGAAATTCTCTTAAAAAATGTGAAATTCTTTGAAATCACTCAAAGCCTTTTAATATTTCTTTGAAATCTTTTTAAACTCCTTATCTAAAATTATGCACTCACTTCCAGTTTTTCAGTTTATAGAAGCAATTGTTATGATAGGATTCTTTTTGAGCCTAAAGTGAAATTATTGGGAATTAAGATATTTTAAGGGCATGTGGTAATTACCATAAGAGCAAATTTATTTTCCGCAACTTCACGCTCACAATAATAAATAT
>JAUESH010000015.1:7927459-7954598 GCA_032275165.1 Synergus magnus | reverse complement strand
TATTTATTATTGCAAGCGTAAAGTTGCGGAAAATAAATTACTCTTATGGTAAAGTATCACATGCCCTTAAGGCCATGTATTATAACATATCCGATTCCTACCTTCCCGGCTTTCATTTTTTTAGGCACCTCATTTGAAAACAAACAGAGAAAATGCATTTTAGCCAGTAAATAAACGTTCCTTATCGTTTTTTTTACGTTTATCTGCTACGAATAATTAACTGTAATTATTAGTTTTTTAATGTGATGCCTGACAATCTGAAATATGGTTCCAAGCGTCAAGTCACATGCCTTAAGATAAAATTTTAAAAAATTATGATAATCGTAAATTATTTACATCGGCGTGCGCATGAAATTCTAGTATTACAAATTTTATAAATTTATAATTTTTAAAAATTAAAAAAGTTAGAGAAAACATTTTCGTATAATTAGCAATTAAATTTGAACTATTATACTCATTCCCAATCAATTCAAAATAGAAAACCGTTTTATTTGTAAAATAAATCGGTTCTAAGAGTCATTTATAGTTTAGTTCTAAGTGTGTTAATAAAAGTGTCAACAATAAAAACTCAGTTGGTGGGCGACTTTGTATGTAGTTTTCATAAGCATGTAATATAAGAAGAGCCAATGACGCAAGCGAACATCTGGCGAGTTGAAAAAGACAATGTTTGAGGATTATACCGGAAACAAATAAAGAACGATTTCGTAATTTATTATTTATGGATCTTTATTGTCTTATAATTATTGCTTTATCAGTACATTACGTTAAATATCCAGAGAACATGATATTCGATGATGAAAATTGAACAATAAAATTCATTTTAAAAAATTAGTTGTCTAAACCCTCTCAATTTTCATTTTAAATTTACAAAAATCTATTTCGATTTAAAATCGTGGCTTACGCTCATAAGGAAGTATATGCACTTTAATTAAAATTAACAAGTCCAAAAAGCTTATTAGTTATTTTCATTGAAATAAGTCTAAATTTTTCTTTTTTCATTTTTATATCAACAGTTAATACTGCAACTGGCCACAAACACATTTCCGATTTCGAAGCCTAAAAACGTAACAGTATTGGTAATAAAAAATACTTGATTAGAAACAATCACTCCGTTACTTTTAATCAATTTTCAATAAAGTTTGATTTTTAATACGAAAGCAATGATCTGGGGGTCAATCATGTAACTTTTCCATTTCCCCATTTTCCAATTCTTCTTAAATCAAAGCAGCATTAACGTGTCATGCTGCGAGAATTTCGGAACAATGGGAAAGTTACATGATTGACCCTCTGAAAAGCTCGATCGCTACTGCTAAGGAGATTCGTGAATACAATTGTAAGATTCGTAAGTTGATTATTAAAATAGGGGTTAACATTTACAAGAGAGTTGCCTCAGATTCAATTCTTGTAGCAAAAATCAGACTCACACAACCACTCGAGTGCGAGTTACCTTAATCCTAAACCTGGTGAAAAAATTTTCATGAGAATTCATTTTGTAAAGATTCATTTTCCTTCAGAATTATATTTTTTTTGAAATTTTTAATCATTTCACATTACTATATCGAAAGTTGATTTAATTCATAGAAATATTTTCGCCAGGTAATTACGGAGATTAATAATACGGACAGTTCTTGAGCTAGGCTAAAACTTATTGTTATTGATATTTAATACTTTGGTTCTCTTCTTTCTCATTCTAACGCATTATTCATTATTTCTCGAAGGTGCAAATTATACGTTTATGAAAGACGATACATTTTATTGATTGCACGTTATTTTTTTTTTATTTTTTCATTTCATTTTTTTTTTATTTTGCACTGGAAGACTGTAAAAATTATTATTTCGGCAGTAGAGGCCGAACGCTTTGCACGTCACAACGAACGAAAATGCTTCTAATTCATAAAATATCACAATAAAAACTGTGCAATTCAAAGTCGTTCAACGATTGTCTTCTTTGTACAATAATCGCCAAAAAGGCATTAAAAAAGTATTGGTGTAGAATTAATATTTACAATTTCGGGTACTATCTTTTGATTCAGTCATTAATTAAAAAGAACAAATTAAAAAAAAAAAAACATTGTAAGAAATTTTAATAGAAAATAATTCTAAGGCTTTCTTAAAATTGTAGCTACTTATCTTTAAATTATTTTATGTGAAAGAGTGCGAAAGGCTACAAGATCTCTTCGATAAAAGAAAATCAGGTTACAAAATGAGATTCTGATTCAATCCCTTTTAGAAATCTAAACTGATAGTACAAAATACAATATTGTAGAAAAAATCAGTCTCAAATTAGAAAAGTAGTTATAAGTTTGTCTCTCAGTTCTGTAAATTGTAAATTTTAGAGAATTCCACATTCCTGAGATCTGGATAAGGCAATGATTTTGTATTTTTCTTACATTAGCAATCGCGATGTATTTTATCGAGGGAGATCAGTTTTACTAAATTTGCTTCTAATTCAAACTAAAAGTGGGTTACACTTTTCAATTACGAAAAGTGAGTAAATTTTTAAAAATCACACCGAAATTTTGAGCAATTATTTCAAGACTCCGAGTATAAAAAAACAGGGTGTACTGAAGTGGATAAAATATTCCCTGTGAATTCCACTCTTTTCGAGTTTAAAAAAGTTTCAAAATGAGTAAACTCCCTGAAAAGCACAATAGATCGTTACAACACACTGAATATATAAAAGATACTTTTTACTTCATTTATCAGATTTCCAAGCTTGCGATAAATAATAAAAATTACTTATGCTTTTGATTCTTTTATTCTGTGTTTCAGGTTGTCTATTAATTTTCGCCCACTAAATTCCCGGTTATTCTCTGGTTGCAAATTAAAAATTTTTAACAGAAGCACAAATAAAAATAAATAAAAAGTTTTCCCGATTAGTATGACCGATTTTATATTATAGAACAAGTTATGAACCCTAAGTGTCTGTATGGCAATCAAACAGTGACACTATACTTACAATCTACAAACTATCACTACTCACTACTCAATACTTATAAATATAATTAAGTACCCTTTTTACACAACTAATTTACTTCAAATCACGGTATCCTGATAAGCCGGAGGTCCACTGAGGACAAACTGCCTCTGGCTTTGCCTCACGATGTCAGTCCTCTGAGGAACCTGAGGAGTGGCCCTGACACCATGATAATTACTGTAACTCGACCTGGCACTCGCAGGTCGATTACTATAAAGATCATCAACATCTTCTCCAGCTACACTTTGTGTACTCGATTGCTGGAATGTGGGATTGCTCTGGCCAGTCTGGCCTTGCCATTGTAAAGTTTTCAACTGGTTTCCTTGCCAGTTGTCTGTTAAATGTCTTGTCGAACTGCTACCATCCCAGAGTGGTAGATTTTGATTCGTCAAGTTTGTACTGTTGGAATAATTGGATTCCTGATTCCACAAAGTTGGAGTGGAAACTGCCAAGTTCATGGCCTCTGGCTGCCAATTTAAGGCTCTGTCTCTGTCCCAATTGTTGGCAATTCTGTCGTAATTTAAAGTCCCCTGAGATAGGGAAGTTACATTTTGATTGGTGAGATTGCTGATGGAAGAATTAGCATATAGACTTTCTTGCTGGTCCATGATGCGATTTACAGGGTTTTTTCTGCGAGATTGTCGAACTGAACTTCTTCGACTCGATCGCCTTGTGCCATCACGAGAAATTACTGAACGACGTTTTACTCGACGTGGTGTCATCGGCTTGGGGGAAACACTCTCGTCCTGGATTGGAGGTTCCGGTTGAGAGTATTCGATGCTGTAGAGCGGGCGGGGTTGCTTTTTCTTCTTTTTAGTTTGTACTGTTGAAAAAAATCGAATTATGAAATTTGAGTGAATTTCTTTGCTTTTGGTATAAGTTCATGCTGAAATTATTAAGAAAAACTTTTTGAATATCTAATTCAAATATTTTCAGGCTTCACAGTACAGAATCCTCTCAAAATAGAGGACATGAGTTCCTTTTTTCAGGAAAATAAATTCTTTTGAATAAAATTAACACAGCTAATATATTTAACTCAATTGAAAGGCTCCTTTTAAAAAAACTTTAAATTTTCAATTTAAAAAATGGATGAATTTTCAACCTAAAAGATGAATTTTTAACTAAATAATTGAACTTTCAACCAAAAATATATTATAGTATTTTTCAACTAACTATTTGAATTTTCAACCAAATAAGATCAATTTTTAACAAAAATAGTTGAACTTTTAAGCTATAATAGTTGAATTTTCTTATGGGGTTTTATTGAATCAGTCCGCATTTCATCAAAATCAGAAAAAAGGGAGAATTTTCTTGAAAACAGGGGAAAAAGAGGAATTTAAGAAAAAAAAAAAAAAAAAAAACAGAGGAATAGGAGAGACTGTGAAGCCTGTATTTTTAAGGTATTTAAAATAACTCAGAATATTCTTCTAAATACATAATCAGAAAAGTAATCTACAAGGATAAAATCTACTTTTTCAACCATTCCTTCGTCTAATTTTTTTTTCTTATAGCCAATAAGATTCTAATAAAATGCAATATAAAATTGTCTAAGAGAAAAACTAATACACTACTTGAATACCGACTAATGATAAAGTTTACCAAAAACCAGAGTGTAGAAATATGTTAAAAGAGAAAGAGCGAAGTGAAGGGTTAATAAATAAAAAAG
This sequence comes from Synergus magnus, assembly GCA_032275165.1. Taxonomy (NCBI): domain Eukaryota; kingdom Metazoa; phylum Arthropoda; class Insecta; order Hymenoptera; family Cynipidae; genus Synergus; species Synergus magnus. The sequence goes on along the minus strand of JAUESH010000015.1, from coordinate 7,949,955 downwards.
CAAGCAGTAGTGTTGTAATGCACATTTATTGTAGCCACTGAAATAAAGTGAAATGTAAAATACATTACTTAAATTGATATAAACCAAAGTACATCTTGCTATTTACGAAATATAGACTATAGAAAAGTTCGCAAACCTAAATAACAGCATAAAACTGATTAAAATTCATTCTTTTTAAGGCCATGTATCAGTTATCCGATCCCTACCTTACAGGTATTTTTTCCTTGCTATGCTATTTCTACATTTATTGAGAAATCGAGTAGATATTTTAAAAAATTCTTTTTTTTTTTTTAATAAAAATTCAGGACCAGGTAAACGTACTTTAGTGCATTTCCTTTAAATTTAGAAGTTTTCAATTCGATATCTTCATAAATACATAAGAAATAGCGTTGCAGGGAAAAAATTCCAGTAAAACAAGGATCGGATAACTGATACTTAAAGTGGAGAAAGTAACAAAAACTCAAAATATTCTCGGATTTCTTAATTTTATTAATGAATTTCTTACAAACATAACGATATACGATCACTTTTGTCTAACTTATAAAGATTTAACCCTTTCGAAATTATCAAGTTAAATAAAATTCATTATTCATTATTCATTATTCAAGTTAAATTGGGATTCAGCAAAAATACCGAAAAAATAAATACCGTATACACATATTTATGAAAAATTTATAATTCAGTATTTTTTATTTTCATAAATTTGTGTATTCAATATTTATTTTTTCGATATTTTTGGTTAGTCACGTTAAATTATTGAATTCAACTTCTTTAATAAAATAAATGATCAAGATTGCGAGTAAAATACCAAATAAATAATTGTCTTTTTTGAGAACGCGAAAGAGTTAAATTTGTACTACCATGCAATGGAATATCATCCGTGATGCTTAAATTAAATCGAAGCTCTTTCTAAGAACCATAGCCCATTAAATAATAAAAATATAATTAAATGCGATACACAGATTTAATTTTTAGAAAACAACGGCTAGAAACTCAATATTGGAAATAAGTTTTCCTTGTCAGGCAGTATCATAAAAAATACTACTGCAAGTCACTCCTTTTAAAAGAAACAAATCTATTTTTCTGCGATTCAGTAAAAGCAATAATTGTGTCAGCCTAAATATATTTAAATTACATGAATCTTAAAATTTCATGTCGCTAGTTTATAAAAATGCTCTACAAGAGATAAGCATCGACACTGAAAAGTCTTTTTATAATTTTATATAAAAATGAAGCACTCGGCACAACTCTTTACAATTTTTCTACGTATCACAGCCTCTAAATAATCATTAAATCTATGAATGCAGTCAGAATTACGGTCTTAAAAAAGTTAAAGAAAAAAAAAAACAAGAATAAATGACAACACTAATAGACCATATTTTACGATAATAATGAATCAATTTTAGTATTAAAAACCTGATGCTTTTCGAGAGAGCGTAAAACCGCTGCAGGCAAAGAAAATAATACAAATAAAAGGAAAGAAAATATCCATCATTGAAAGGAAAGACACTTATCTTACTACAATTTGTATTGTACATTTTTGGCAAGAGAAAAAAAATTTTCTTGAAAATTTTCCTAAAGCGTTTTTCTTAGTTATACGTAAAAAAATATTCCCGACTCTGAAGTCAGAATGTCCAGCGAGTATCAGAATTTAAATTCCCTGAATTATTCAAATTAATTTGCCATAATCCAATTTTGAAAAAATCGACAAACTATTCAGGATTCCGTTGTAAAATTGAACAATTTTGAATCTTTTAGTTTCAAATTATTCAATTTTGAACGATGTTTATGATTTTTGAAATTATTCAACGTTCAATGTTTGAAACTAAAAAATCGTCGAATACTGCTTTCCATGTTTGCACCTTGAAATTATTACTTTTAAATTAAAATAATCTTTTGACGTTTAATTTACAAGTATTATAATAAAAGGGGCAAAATAAGATAGTCTCAAAATTCATTAGAAGCAGTGGTAAATGATAAAAAAAAATAATAATTTGAGAACTAAGTATAAAACAATTACCAAAGGTTAAAAGGGAACCTTTGACTGCTGGACACTCTAGAAATCTTAAGGACATTTGGTAATCACCATAAAAGCAAATTTAGTTTCGCCAACTTTACGCTTGCAATAATAAATATTTTTTGCTAAAACTAGGTCATTTACCTTCGTTTCGAATAGAAGGAAGTAAATGGCCTAATTTTATTGAAAAATATTTAGTATTGCAAGCGTAAAGTTAGCGAAACTAAATTGTTCTTATGGTAAAGTATCACATACCCTTAAAGAGAAAATGTAGACTATAGAGGAAATTGACTAATCGTACACACATTAAAATATACTTTACTATGTCAACAACAATTCAAATAGCTATTTACATTATGTCAGTTCGTATTTTCGTATTTTCGTAAATCGTGTAAAGTCTTGTAACAATATTATGCCTACAGAATGTTAAAAATATAAAATTCTTAAAAATTAGAGGCAAACATGGAGAGAGGTCTACTATCTCTTTTACTTCTATTAGCACCCTCCCTTCTACTTAAACTTTGTTGCTGTTCAACAGCCAGTCTTGGATCAGAATAAAACGACCTTAAGGGCTGTTCTCGAATATAATCAGTAAAAACTCTCGGCTTGTTAGGAACCTTAATTTGTTTGTTCGTATTCGCACGATTCGACTTTGATTTTTGAGCTACAACTGGGCTGTATCTTGAAGAATAAGGCTGATAAGCTCTATTTTTTTGATACTTGGTTTCGGTTATTGCTTCTTCCAGCGAGTCATACTCGTTGATTGGAGAAACAGGCCTTTGCAAGTGATCCACTGGGTTTGAATAATCATTAGCATAATCTACATGCTCGAAATTCTGATTGCTTCGATTGCTCCTGATCGTGTCATTTCTAAAAATATTTCTACCACGACCTATGCTAGTGATTAGCTTTTCGCTGGGTTTCGTAAAAGTCGACTGGTGTGAACTAGTTGTGCCAGAAGAGAAGTTTTGATTAGAATTTTTATGAGAGAAGGCAGGTGGTGGAAGAGCCGAGTAGCTAACGTACATGGGATGCAACGCCGTGTGGCCTGCCAAACCAAAGTCACCACCTCCGACAAAGTCAACTGAAACGTACCCACATTAAATTAAGGACTTGTATCATTTATCCGATCCCTACCTTAACGGCATTTCTTCCTGTAATATCATTTCTACATTCATTGAAATCTATTGAGATCATTTGAAATATCTATAAATTCCATAAAATCCATTTAAAACATGTTTTGACATCATAAAATTCCACAAAATCCCTTTAAATTCTTAAAACTCCTTTGTTATTTCTTAAAATCTCTTAAAATCTTTTGACATTCTAAAATTCCTCGAAATCTTTGAAATGTACCTTAGTACATTTCCTTTAATTTTACAAATTTTCAACTCGATATCTCTATAAATGTAGAAATGATATTGCAGGGAAAAAATATGAGTAAGTTAGGAATCGGAAAACTGACACGTACACGGCCTTAATTTAATTTTTTATTTTAATCCGAAGTATAAATCCAAATTTAATTTGATTCACTTTTGTACAAGATGGAAAATTAAATTAAATTCAAAGAGCGAAGAAGAATTTGACTTGGGAAATAAACTATTCAAATAATTACAATCAGGTTTTCAATACGACTTAATCATTCCATACGTTGCAAAAATATATTTAAGTAATAATAGCATCTGAGTAACATTCAAGTCTTTATTTTCCAAAAAATTTAAAAACGATAATTGTAATCAGATTTCATTTCTATAAAAAAAATATTTAACGAAAATCGAATTGTCTTTAATATATTTTGTTTAATTTGAAAAGTAAAGACCAGAGAAAAGTAAAAATAAATTTCGCAGTACACAAACCTTTTGTACCCCACTACTACTTCATGCCAAAATGAATAGAGCGTGCATATGAAGTTTAATGCAAACCACTTACCAAAAAGGAGGATCAAATCCACCAATGAAATCAACTGTAACCGACAATCCCTTTTAACTAGTTCCATTTACCAAGAATAAAGTGAAGATTCAATCGAAATTGACTGGGAAATTACTAGAATTAAGAAATAGCAATAAGCAATACCCTATTTTTCATTGATTTATTTTTCACCCAAATTGTGTTGTTATTCACTATTAGGAACGAATTATCATTGCTGATTGTAGGCATTTAAAAAGCAAAGTTGAATGACAAAGCGATTTTTGTATGTAGAACCAATGTTGACAACTCGGATAAAGAATTTGAAGAGTTTCATTCGGGGTGTCTACTAATTTCCGGTCACTAAGTTCCCGGCTATTTCTTGGTTTTTTTCCTGTTGCAAATTTTTCATCTTTTAATAGAAAAATTATACTTGATAATATTAGGTATAAACTTTGAATAACAATATCACTTTTTTCAAAAATTTTAAATAAGATTCCTAATTCGATTTTTTAACCCGGATTTATTTAAATTTCAGCTTATTTTCCGGCTTCATTTCAATTCCCGGTTAATTCCCGGTTTCATTTCAATTTCCGGTTACTTCTCGTTTTCATTTCAATTTCTGGTTATTTCCCGGTTTCCTCGGTTAGTAGACACCCTGAAAAATGATGCTTCTATCATAATTGAAAACCCCATTTTGCAAGTAAGTTAAAACTGGTGCGTGAATAAAAAAAAGCAGCGAGGGTGCTATTTTTTCTAGTAGTGTGAAGACTTTTATACTCTTGTATAAAAAGGTTTTTGTGTACTTACTTCACGTTTTAGCAAATATATTTACAGGAGATTATAATAGAGTTATAGAATTTTTAAAGTAAACGCTGTATACTCACAACTATCATCTTCTTCGAGAAAAACTCGGCTAAGGCAAATTCCACCCACGACTGCTAAGATCTGCAATAAATAATTCATTGAAAATTAGTTCTGTTTACATTGAACCATAGTAAGAAATTCAATATGTTATAATTCGATATATTCAGAAACAAAAAGAATATAAAATAAAATATAATAATGTTAGGAAAACTTACGGATAAAAGGCATTGAGTGGATGCATGTAAAATTTCAACTACTTCGTAGTCTAAAATACAACCAGTTACGTTGGTAGGTCTTGCAGGCCTAAATAGTTCTGGTTCAGTAATATCGTAACTTGCTTTGCAGCCTGGACCGTTTACCTGCCACCACGAAAAGCTGCCAGTGCCAAGATTCAATATATCACTGTTCTGAAATTCATTTTAAAAAAAAACTTTATTTTTTACCACCAATATTATTCGCGCGCTAAAGCAGTCGGAAAACGTTGGAAGGTTAATTAATAATTTTCAAATACAAAAAAGATACAAAATTACACGATTCCAACTTTAAATTCAACAATTTTAGGACTTTCAAATAAACATTTTTTCAATTTCAAATATAATTAATTTATTCTTGAAATTAATAATTATTATATTATTTACATTCTATTGTAAAAATGGCTTACATAATCGGGAATCAATAAATTGAGAAACTAGATTCAATTCGAACGTTAATGTCATAAATCCAAATCATGAGTTGTATTGTTTCAATGATTCACAGGACGTCTGATTAAACGATCAAGATGAAGTAAGTTCTAATATTAAGCGCTATTGTCGATTAAAAATTTCTAAATTTAACATTACCTAATGCTTTTTCTTTCCTTTTAAAGAAAAAAAACTGATGAGAAATAGTTTATATTCATTTTTAACGAGAAGTTTGTATAACAGTTAAGAAATTAGATAATCATTTACAAGTTTAATTTTAATCAAATGAAAGAGTGAAAGCAACTTACCTTGTCTAACATCCCTGCACTGACATAGAAACATATTACAAATATGTTCCATCCCAACCAAAGTGTATTCCAAACACAATACTGAAAAATTAATTTTACAAGTTTAGAATGATTTCAATAATTTTAACAAAACACAATTCTAAATTCGTTTTACATACATGCAGAAATTCAAGAGCCTTTAATAAATATTCTAAATTTTCTTAACTGGATAATACCCATAATTATAGTTATATAATACAATATAGAGATAAGAAATAAAACATTAAATATAATAGTTCCCCTAATAATGAAATCAACTTTTGTTTGTACACGTAACATTGCTCGTAACTTTCTTTTCATTTCATAAATAACGAATTGCTTTCGAGAGAAATTATAAGTTTGCAAATGAGCACCTGCCATGGTCTGATGCTTAAGAAGGAAGAGACGTATCTCGATTCTAGATCGATCTCAATAGGGAGAAAGTAATACTAATTGCAAGATGAATATTTTCAAAGCAGAGAAACTCAAATATCAGAAGATCGAATGATTGACATTTACCGATATGATGTACTTAGGTCGGTACTGAAAGGCTCCAAAAAATCCCAGGATCACGAAAATGATGTTGAAGAAGTTGACCAGTATCGGGGCCCACATAAACCCCAGGAAGTCGAAGACTTGTCGCTCTATAGTGGTTAGCTAGAAACAATAATTCAATATTATTAGAGAAACCAACTTGTAAAAATAAAACTTTTAGTGTAGCTTGTAAAATTCTTATATTAACGAGAGAGATTAACAAGAAGTATTGTCTCCATTTCTACTAGTCCGACTTGTAAGTGCTCTTAATTCTCAGTAATTGCCTTGTGTTCCAAATACTTAGTTAATTATCATTATGAGACGACCAATTTGTGTCTGTATGGTATAATCATTTGACTCGTAAAGTGTGAAAACTATTACGCATTGTTGAACATTTTAAATTCATAATGGACAAAGGTTTCGCTATTGATGTTATAAGATATACTGTTGATGTTACAGGAAATCAAAGAGAAAATTTCTGGAACTTATTATCCATAGAAGTAAATACTTCTGTCAAATTACACTCATCACAGTACCTATTGTCATTTAAAAAAGTGAAAAAGTGATTTTTTAAAAATAAAAATAGATGAGAAGTAAGTGATAGAAAATTGAAAGAAACCTGTGAGGACCTATGATGACTGAAATTGTAAGCTTTCAAAAATAAAGACTATTAAATGAAGTCTCTAAATTTTTAAAATATAGAATTTTAAATTGAAAACTGTGTGCTATATTATAATCTTTTAATCAAGTTCAAGACCATACAACTTGATGGAGGTCAAGTGAAATTCCTAGCAAAAATGGGCATCTCTGCAACTCTCATTATTGCTCTCATCCTATGATCGTTGTGCAATACGTGAAATTAGTAATTACTAATCAGCACCTAACAATTAAAAAAGATGACTGTTTATCAAACTTTAAAAAATATCAGAGTTGCATAATCAAATCTTCTCTTAATTTATTTTTGAACCAACATCGTGTTATGTTTCTAGAAGACCGATGAACTTAATTCAGGTCAAGAGAAATTATCAGCAAAAAAGGACATTAGATTTAATATTCGAATAACAATCACTCGTTGTAACTATCAAGGCTTTCAATTTGACTTTGAAATTATTCGCAGGCTTCACAGCACAACATGCTCTTTAAAAAGGGAAAATAGGGTGATTTTTTTCTAGTAAAAAAAGAGGAGTTTTCAACCAAAAAAAGTTCATTTTCATTGGAATAGCTCAATTATCAACAAAAAAGATTAATTTTCAACATTGACCCATCACCGACATTTCTTGTGAATAAACTGACGTCTACGAGAATTAAGATATCCAGTTGAAAATTTGGGAAATTAAATAAAATGTACTAAGGTATGTTTATTAGCTATTAATTTTTTTGAACTACAAAAAAAATTTAGAATTAGAACATTCTCAAGTTAAAAAACTATTGAGATTTCTAGTCTGAAATAAAATTGTAAATTGCTTAATTTCAACTGTTTTTAGTTTGAAATTATTAATTCTAAGTCATAAATTTAAAATTATGAGAAAACAAATATAAAAAGCCAACGTAGAAAAAATAAGAAAACCAAGTTAACAGAATTGCTTTTAAAAATGATTCAGAGCACATTTTTACGATAAAATGAAAATTTTCAGTTGTATGTTTTCCTTAAAATATCGTTCCTGGCCCTAAAACACAAAATATATTTTATTTTAATTCAAAAATGAACTTTTAATTGAGAAAAGTTTGTATACTTGAACCCTCACCCCAGACCTTAAATTTAAAAAACTCAAAAATGAAGTACCCTTTCCCAAAACGAAAAATTCTAACTGACCAGGAAATGAATTGAGTTTCCACAGGTTATGTAAACAAAACTATGCAACGATATTATTTATATCACTACAAGACCAACCAAGAGAATCGAGGTCGATTGTAGAGTAAAATTCGCAGCGGAAACTCGCAACCGCTGTGAATCAGGTTTTACCACTGTAACAATAATAATAATAACAATAAAAGTAATCTCCAAAGCAATCGATAGATAAAAGCCATCATCATATGTGGATCAATATAAAAAAATCCTTTGTCACAAAGATAAAAGAACGCCTTCACTACTTTCTCACGAGTCTTTTATAAATTCTTGACTTTCTCAGAATCGCGTGAATCACGCAAAGCTGCAAAGATCGTCATTAAGTAGTCACTCTGTCTCTAAAAATCGGAAATTACACACGAGTGTGAGTAAACGAGAAAAAAAACCGTTAAAGATGAATGAATCAGCAGACGAAAATTCGACTTTTGTCTGGTTTGATTTTAGTGTTTTGGTATCTCCATTACGGTATTAAGAAGATACTTACAAGCTGCAAAGTGCATATTGTCAGTAAGAAATGTCTTCTGCTGCAAATTCCCATGTCATTTGGGCGAGAGAGATGTTCGTTAATGAGGCCTCAGTCACTTTGGTTGAATTTTGGTGTTAAAAACTTGATCACTGAGAGACCGCATCGTTTCATTCTCACGCGTTCCGATGCGCCGCCATATTTTTTACACGATACACTTGTTCCTTCGGTTTTCGTGGGTGGCTGACTAAAGTCGCTTTTCTGTTACGTTGCACTCTCTTACAACAAGCAACTTGCAACCACTACCAGTACCACCCGCTGCCGCTGTTTAATGAGAGTGCACTTGACAAAACTAACCTTAACTAACTTGCTTCTTGCTCTCTAGGCGTCGCACTGCTGCCAATCTCAAGCCAAATCTCCGATTCATGATTTTTGTTATATTTAAATATAAAAAGGAATAGATCGTTTTAAAATGATTGAAAAATATTCAGGAATTTAATTAGCGTTGATTGGTGGCAGATATATTTCGTAGAACTCGAAATGAGGTGAATTACGAGTAAATTGTTACCATTGTTAGCTACTGTGTAGTGGCTGCATTGAAATTGGGTCACGTGATTGACGCGAAAAATTTAAATTGTCGGGATTACAGTGGGTTTCCACTTCAATTTTAAGTACAAAAAGGGATTTTTACACTTTTAAAACTTTTTGAGATTTCTTAAAATCACTCAAAATATTTTGAAATCCTATAAATTTATTCTAAATGTCTTGAAATCTTTAAACTATTTAAAAATCCCTTGGAATGAATTAAAATCGCTTGAAATCTATTCCAATTCCTTAAAAGCTTTTAGTCTTTTATAATCCTTTAAAGTCTCTATTGAAGAAAGCGAATCTAGAAATTTTTTTATTTCGCAAAACAGAAGAATTATTTCAAATTCTTTTGCTTTTATAATATATAACTATAAAAACTCAATTATAATCTATGTATAAAACTTTTTAGTCAATATGTATTGGTTTATCAAATAAACCTTCTAATACTTTAAGGGCATGTGTTACTTACCATGTGAGCAAATTTAGATAACCCAGTTTTTTTCTCACAATTTTTACTTTTTGAAAAAAAAATAATAGTGCACAAACGTAGAGAACGTGAACACGGACGTCTGTGCACTATTATTTTTTTGAAAAAGTAAAAATTGTGATAAAAAAAACGGGGTTATTTAAATTTGCTCAAATGGTAATTATCACATACCCTTAAGAAGTTTTAAAAACTTTTCAAAATCGTACCAGAAATAATAAATAAGAATTAGCTTTAAACTATACAATAAGATGAAAAAAAGCGATAGAGATATTACGGAGATAATTTTATTTAAAATTATGTATTCGGATTCTACTTTATAATTTGAAAAAAAAAACTGCAACTAAAATATTACATTTACGAGACTTTTTTGTCAAGACAAAACAATGACAATCTAAATTATGTTTTTTCGCATTTACTGTTCACCTTAATGACTAAATATATACAACTTATAATGAAGCAGTTAAATATAATACAAATACATACGGAAGTGTAGGTGACATAACAGTTGCACCATTTACACAATAAACGTTTAACAGAATATAATGCAAAAATAACATTAATACCACTGTAACATTCAAGTCTTTGTAGCTCATGAATCTCCCAATACAATTCATTTTAATCAGTGCGGAAATATCTAGATCGTCTTTCAGTCGATTATTTTTTGTAATGACTATAAGTACTTTTTATAGGAGTTCAATAGCTTATAACAGTTAGTTTCAAAAAATATATGACTGTCACTCGAGAATTTCCTTGAGCGTTTTTTTTTTTTGTAAAAAAATCGTACTTTGATACGACGTGGCTATAAGAATACTGCAAGACAATGATACACGTTCATAAATCTGACAAAATATTACCCTTTAAAAAAAAAACTTATTTTATCTGTTTTTTCTATTAACACGTTCGCGATGAAGCAAATTTTTGTGATGTGTTTTTTAACTGATTTTGATGTACTTATGATCGAAATAGTATTGTTCCTCTGATATAAATAACTGGTATTTTTAAAATCTACTGCAATTAGCCTTGCGAACATGTTAATATAACAATAACACTGGTTTCTTTCACAGGTCCTTAAATTAATTATAACAATTACTTTATCATACCCTTGGTTGCATTAAAAAATAAATGTACCATAGCTAAAGTACTTCAAGAGAAATATCCTCTTCTGAAATTTTCATGATTTCAATTCAGCAGGTGTATTTACAATTCGTATGTGAAAATTTAAATGTTCACCAAGAAGTGATACTGCTTGTGCTTGCTTCAAATTCATCAAATTTATTTTGAGCGCTGCATTAACTTTAGTATATAAATGAAATTAACAATTTTCTTTTTAAATTAATTGAAAAAACTTATCATTCATACTCAAAGTTCTAATACAGTCGACTTTGACTAACCGCACACTTTCAATAATGAACACTTTGAGTCACTGCACACACCCCACCACGGGCCTTTTTTTTAGTAACTGCACAATCGAAGATGTCCAAACAGGCCCGAAGACGCCTGATAATATTGTTGTCTCAGTCATTCGTACGTAAGAGGACATGGCTTCAAAAGTGTATGGTTAGTCACTCTTTCGTTTTCAGCTAGTGTATGGTTAGTCATAGTCGACTATAAAAAAAAACCGAAACAAATCATCAAATCATATACAATTTAATATATTATAAAGCTCACGATCAGTCGGTTACTTCGGCCTTAACTTTGGGAGAAATATCTTTTACACATTTCGCTGGTATCGTCTCACATGAATTGTCTGATTTATCTTTCTTCACGTTTTCTGTTTGGTTATTCGCTTGCATTGAGGTTAAACTCTTAAGTAAATTTCCTAAATGCTTAGCAGCGATCGGATTGTTCGCCCATTCATTAGACGGAAATGCAGCCAGAAGCCTTTTTTGGAAGACCTCGGAAGTCATTTGCTTCGCATCAACTTTAATATTATCCGTTTTCTTATCGCCTGGCTCGCTAACAACATTATCATTACTTTTTGCAAGAGGTTCTTGTTGTTTCTCCGCTTCCTTTTTGCTATCCAATTTATCTTCTTTTAGAGATGGTTGTGACTTATTATCTCCCACAGTTGTTCCCGAAGTGTTAATCGGGTGCTCATTCACAGCAGAACTGGAATCAGGACTCTCAGGAGATTTGCTACTCGTGACCTCTGATCCTGATTTATTACAGTTTGATCCAGATCCAGACGAAACTTCATCTGTATTAGTAGGAACACTGGAGCTGCTAGGAGGTTGAGGAGGTTGAGAAGGTTGAGGAGGTTGAGGAGGTGGAAGCGAAGGAGGAGGAGATGGAGAAACTGTCGAAGATACTCTTGGACTGGCTGCCTCGTGCAAATTCGATTCCGCATTATTTGTTGTACTGGCCTCTTGTTTCGAATGAGGTGAGATAGGACTAGAACTCGAGCGACTGAACTTCTCAGGATCTTTACGCGTGTTACTATTGACAAGAGGCGGTAATTGTTTCCCGTTAGACGAATTCTGCAAGTTTTCTCTCTTGGTATTTATCTCTCCTTTATTGATCGCCTTATTTTTTATCAACTCGTTTGCTTGTGCGATACCTGCAGTAAGGGTGATCGGACGTAGGGAAGGCGATTGCTTAACTATAGGAACTGCTAATGAAGCATAGGAAGACCTTGCGGGTTTTAGAGGTGCGCACTGAGCCGCCAAGTGGCTTTTGCCAGGACCGCTAGATGCGGCGTTATCCGGTTGTGGAAGTCGAAGTCTATTATCCATTTGAAATTGTTGGAGATTTGGCGCCTGACTCAGAGCATATAAACTCTGCAAGCTTGGAAAGACAGAGGAGATGTTATTACTGGAACGACTGCTGTTGAGTGAACTTGAGAAACAAGAAGGTGCGTAAACTGGTCCACGAGAAGTTGGAGGCTGTGAATAATCAGCTACCCGATGAACTGCTGGTGTCAGAGAGCCTGGAGGTGCTCGATAATACTTTTGTCCACCAGTTAGCGTGACCACTTGACTAGATGCCGGATGAGCAGACGTATTTTCTCGAGTGGGTGTACTTTTGAATTTAGAAATTGGTTGAGGAATTCGCAAGGGATGAATATCTATTTTCTTTGTACCACTCAAGTCTAAAATATCGCGAGAATCATCCTTCTTTCGTTTTATAGGTTGGTTGCTGCGCTCCGGTGCAGGTTTTGCTTTGGGTCTACTCGTAGAAACTGGCATTCGGATTTGACCCGTTTTTAGAGCCTTCAATACAAGAGGATCCACTGATCTGTCGTTCAATGTAATACTGGGATTAACTTTTCCTGTTAGAATTTGATTGTCTTTCAGATTGTTTGTATCAGTGGATGAACTGCTGTGACTAGGTGATTTAGGTGCAGTGAGGGTGATACTCAAGCTTGCAGGAATGTTTAGTCCACAGCCATCTAATAAGTTTCTTGTGTTGTCTGAAATGGTTGCAACTGGTGGTCTCGATGTTAGAGTATTATGTTGCACAGCACTGCTGCTAATGCTGGTTGGTGAGTTATCTTTGAAACTTGGTAGCTTCTTTGAAGAAGATACGGCTTCCTGTTTTTTGCTGACTTTGGGAGAGCTATGTGGCGTAAGTGGGGCCTTCTTTCGAATTTGTCCGTGGAGCAAGCTTCGTTTTCTATCTACTTCGAAAAGTGGTAAGCCCGGAGGACATTTTCTCTTAACGGCTCCTGCTGGAACAGTCGGAGGTTCACTGGGAAACGCGTAAACGTCTATTTTCGGATCATTATCAATAGCAGTCAAGTCTTTCGTAATTCCGTTGACAAATCTCTTGGAAGAGCTGTTAGACTTATCAATTTTCAGTGATAAAGTAGATGTCTTTTCAGAATTCTTGCTCTTTATTGGGTTGATGCTACCAGATTCCACAAGAATATTTTTCTGATCCTTCTTTTCTGGGCTCTTAGACACAATATTGTCGGTAATTTTGGGCAAAGCATTGAGAACTGGGATTGGTTTGTTCAATTCTTTTGTATTTTTATCAGGAGAGCTTTGTTCGTTTCCAGGTTGCTTTGCAGTTAACCTGAACCCGTGTAAAAATTGCTTCTTATCGGATTGTTCTGTAAGGGCTTTATTCACATTCTGTGTTTCGTTGTCTGCCTCTTTCAGTACCACTTTGTCCTCGAAAGTCACCTTGCGTTTATGTTTTTCATGTTTATCCACCACATCCTTCTGATGACTTTTCTCCTGTGATTTTATAGTTGGTCCATTCCTCATCAGGACGTTGCTAATAATTTTTGCCTTTGAAGATACAGTGCCAGGCGAACACTGTTTTAAAGTTATTTTCACACCGTTTGAATTAGGTCCTTCGCCAATACTCACTACACTGAACTCGGGATTCTGAGATTTCTTTTCGCTGGAATTGTTTCGTGCTTCAGGAGAAGACGGTTTGTCGGAAGGTCTTAGGACCTCGTATCGTCCTTCGGAATTTTTCAGAATCTTGATTGGACTTTTAATTTGCTTTATCTCCTCAACAATCGTCGGTTGTTTAACTTTATCTGCTTTGGCACTTTCTTTCGGAACAGGAGCTGGAGATTTTTTATCTACTTTTACATTAGAGGTTGGTGTAGTACTAGGGACTGTAGTACTAGGTGTTAACGGCCTCTTGACATCTTCTGTCCTTGTATCCTTTTTGGTCGTATCATTTTTGCTTGCATCTTCTAAGCTTGACTCTCCTTTGCTTAACTCTTTTTTGTTTGAATCTTCTTTGCTTGAGTTTTCTTTGCTTGAGTCTTCTTTGCCTGAGTCTTCTTTGCTTGCATCTACGTTCACTTTCACATTCACTTTATCCTTTTTAGATGTCACTTCGTCACAAATCTTATCTTTATCGATGACAACATGGTCAACTGGAGGTAAGCTCGCTCCAACTCCAGGAGTTGACGGCCTGTCATTCAGTGGCGCTTCTAAGCTTTGTTCCTCTTGCATTATACGGTAGAAAAATCTCAGCGGCGCATTCTAAAAAAATAATTATTATATACTACATAAACGTGCACAATTACTATACGGCTGTGTCACTAAATAGTAAAAAATTCGACTTACTCGCTTCCAAGCATAGATGTATGCAACATCCATTAGAGTCCAGTGTTCAGGAAGAGGAGCTCGTCTGTGGCAAATCTCAATGGCATATCGCGTTACATCAACGGTATATTTCAAAGCCAAAAATTTCTTCAGGTGTGCAATTGTCACTAAAGCCGGACATTGCAGGTACCTTCGGTTGGAATCGTGAGTATCCGTGGCATCATTCTTGTTACAAGGTTTGCTATTGGCATTTGACTGAGACGTGTCAACGTCATTGGTGCTCAAAATTATGGCTAATGGATCTGCACCAGGAGGAAGGAATTCCAGGCTTAAACTAATCGCATCTTCGGGTGCAAAAATCAGTCTTCCGCTCACATCTTCACCTCGTTGTTCTGGAGTTGCAGAGTCCGCTGTTTAAAAATTAATCATGAGCTTATTGAGTTAAACTCAAATTGTGGAAGGTCGGACATATCGGTATTTTTAACTAAGGAAATATAGGGAAAATAGGAGAGGGTAGGTCGAAAAATTACAATGGACAATCTCTTACCATGCTCCGGATGCTTTCTGTAAAATTCCCTTCTTCTCCTCATTTCCTTGTGATAGAGTCCTGGTACTAATTTGTATACAATATCTTGTAGTGCTTTGTCAGCTCTGCGAAAGATTTAAAACATTAGTGCTTTTGTTTTTTTACTTATTTTGTTTTGAAGATTGGGTTTCTATGACGAAGTAAAATTGATGCACCTGATTAATTATAACTTATACAAATGTAAATTAGTATAATAATTATTAATTTTTATATTAAATTACTTAATATGCCATGAAATCGCATTAAAACCCTTAAAATTTCTCAATTTTTTTCAAAATTTGATGTAATCGAATGGACTTTCCTTAAAATTGAAAAAAACATTTATTTTGAGACTAAAATTGTTGAATTTAAAATTGGAATCATGTAATTTTGTACCTTTTTTGTTGTTGAATATTATTAATTGTTCATTATAATAAATAACATTTGTCTTAATTCTTATTACTTACTTGATATTAGGTTTAGCCGTATTCAATGCATGTTTGCATGATGGACATTGTGCTTCTGATTTTAAATGTTTTAGAATACAACTTCGGCAGACTGCAAATAAAATTGAATACATTAACTTTGTGGTTTACTGGAATTTAACAATTTTTGGCAGAATATCATAATGAGTATACTTACATGAATGTAAACATTCGACAACGGTTGTTGCATCTATCAGATATCCTCGGCACAATGGGCAAATCAGATATGGATTTACCTCCCGGAGATATGTTCTTTTACTCATTCCAGTCATTTTTACGTTTTATTTCTTTTCGCTTAATTCAAAGCTGTAAATGAAAAATTGCACTTTACTTAGTAATTTAATAGTTTTCTTCATTTGCTAAACTCAATCTTGTGTGCAACATTATCGTTTATTTGACTGAATTTTGCATTAAACACGACTCTGAGTAAATACTTTTTGTATAAAATGTGTGCTCTGTATGGATTATCTTAAATATTAATATTATGTAAAAAGAAAGGAAAAGCATTGTAGAAATTATTATTGTTGAAACGAAGGCTAGAATGTATTACAGCTGTCTTACGATTTTTTCAGAACAGAGTCGGTAAAGTAGGAAGTGTTGATTCAGTGATGCGGGTTATTCATAAACATAGTTTTTAATCATAACATTGACGACCTTGAAGACTAGGAAATTGAGGAGAGAATTACTAAATTTTCGGGCTTTGTTCTTTAGTTAATTATAATCCAAACAAGACAATTGTGAACCCTTCACTCTGCACAGCTATATGATAATTAATCTTTGAAATAGAATAGTTTAAATGCTTTTTCTTGAAACGAGGAATTCGAAATCTAATCTCAAAACTCATTCTCTTCATTTTACAAAAAAAGTATTAAAATTATATATTTTTTTGATCTGTATGCATATTCTGCGTTAAAAAGTGAATTGCGCTACAGGGCGAAAAATATCTAATTATAATTATTGTTGAGTAAAACGAAGAATTCGAATCAGTATTCTATTCATACCCTTGAATGAGTAGAACTTGACCCAACACCCTTAATTTGAAAAAGTAAAAAATGAAGTATTGTAAAATTTATAATAGTTTTATTCATACTTACTTCGTGTATTGTACTAGTGTAATTCATTTAATCTCGCGTTTGTAAAAACTTATTCGTTAAATCTTATTCCTTATCTGAAAACTTGAGATTAGCAGATTCGATAACGAACGTTGCTTGGCTTACTCGAAGTTAAACTGGAATCAGCTTTCTTTACTGTTATTATAAGGCATTTTCCATAGTGTCTATACCTGAAAACAAAAAACGTTAGTTTAATCGTTGTGTACAATAATGAACTCCATTTGCCTTTTAATCCTCTATTTTCCATAACAATTTTCATAGGCCATCGTAAAAACAAGTTTAAACCCTACTAATTAATAAGTACATAGAAATATTGTTTATTAAAGTCTTAATGAAGCACTGTAGTGAATGCCGTGCTTTACTTTCAAAAGAATATTGTCTTATGTGTATATCCTCACTTCTTACAGGTTGTAAACAAAATGTAGTGTAGCTGATCGGCACGATAATTGATCACCTGACAAAAGTAAACATTTTCTAAATGTGAAGAGGAAACCTACATCCGCGTCCCATAATCGTTTCCGTTTTTGAAGGGCGCAAGGGATCCCTCTACCGTAGATTGCAGCATGTGGTCGTTTTCACCATTCTTGTAACGGTAGTATAATTTAGCTAGTTTCTTTATCTTAAGAAATCTTAAGCCGTCTTTCAACCTTTCGAAAGCTAAAATTTCGCTGCAAGAGATATATACCGTAACCAACAAAAATAACAAAACAAATAGTTGTCAATATCATTCAAATGGTTTCTATACAATCCTTTCGCGTTACTTCACTCTCAAATGTTTCAGTTTTTCAGTTCTCAACTAAACGATCCTAAAAACCCTATCATTCATGACACATTGCTGAACCTCCACAACAAAGTACGGTCATAATAATTGTCATAATAGTCATAACAAATGTCATTACTTAACGCCATGCCAGTCTTACATTTTTTTTTTCGTCCGCGTCTTGACAAACCCAGACCGATTTTCTGGCGAGAGATATTCACACGCCGCGTTTGATACGACCCTAGATACACACATGCATAACTCACCTATATGCAGGCGAGTTAGCCTCTGTACGCATGAGCTTACGTACGGCTACGGAGGCCTAATGTTATTCCCTCTGGCAGTAGAGCATTTTACTCTCGGCTTTATCTGAGCCGGCTCTACCTCTGCTACACGTACGAAATCGCTATAGGATAGTTACTGCACACTATATTATAGTCGCGATGGACCGATCCTCTTTGTATGCACCGACCTCGCTCCAGACATCGACATTGCCACTGTAGCGCCTTTTGCTTTGGCCAGCAAGTCGCAAATTTCCCGGTTCCTTTTTTTCCACGTCGGAAGAAGAGGGAGAGATGCGGGTTCCCTTTTACTACTAGCTCATGCACTGCTCACTTCGGTACACTTTCTTTATTTTAGCTAAAAAAAGCTCAAATTAGAATTCCAAGTTAATTAGTATAGTGCAGGCTATGTGGAATCGAGAATCCAAGCGAGACGATGGCGCCCAACGGAAGAGTGCGGTATTTCGTTGAACTAGTAAAGAGCAAAGCGTCTCAAAGTGCAGTAAAACGCGCGACGCGAATGAACCCCACGAAGACTCATGCCAAACTGAAACCGAAGACCGAACTCCAAATGGAACGACCCTCCCTTCCACATACCTCTCCCCTTCCCCCACCACATCCCTGATCATGAAAGGCACAGCTCTCTGCTTATATTTCTTCCCTCGCACCCCTCTATCTTCCCCTCTGCTCCCCCTACTTTCCTCTCCCTTCCCCCTTCCTTTTCACAACACGCAACGAACGAACTTTTACCCCACCTCGTTTCTATCTTTCCCGATCCCTTACTTCCCTTCATCGATGGTACTCAACACAGTGGAGTTCTCCCTCTTTCTGTTTGGCTCACTTTCTCTCAGTCTTCCTATCCAAACCCCGTTTTGTAAAAGCAGCACGTTACGAAGAGAATCGCGATTTCGCTTACCTGAGAGCAAGGGCCGCTAATGAGAGAAAACTAGACGAAATTGTATCTAGATTCACTCAAGTGATTGATAACACAGTCAGAGGGTCAGTTACTGAAATGACAGGAGGTGGATCTTATAGATTTTTTGACGCTTACAGGGTGGGAACATGTCAGGGAAATCAGGGAAATGCCAGTAGCTGCCAGGGGAAATATAAATTGATATATAAATAGTAAGAAAGTGGGATCACTTTTGTCGTCGTTGTGATCATATTTTATTTTTAAAAGAGTTCGTGAAATTCTAAGGGATTTCAGGAATTTTAAGAGATTTTTAGGAATTTTAAGGGATGAAAATGAATCCGGCCGCAAAAATTTTCTAGCATGTCAGGTTTTGAAGTAACTTTAGGTTAAATTGTCAAAAAAGTAGCCATTTTTGTCAAATTTATGTATTTATTGAAGAGGAACGAATCTTTTTTTTATTTCCAAAAACGGCATCGTATAGTACTAATCATCAGCTTTAAAATCCATCTTCGATTGCCGCTGTACAATTTTTGTAGCTGAGATATGCAAGTTTAAATTTATAATACTGGTCACATTATATGGTATTGCTGGGGATCCAATGAACCATTAATTGTCACTAATCGTTTCGAATATAAATGTTAACTGTTACGAATCACAGGTTAGACTACGTGACATCTATATATGTATTTTTGAACAACGCTGAGTCGTCTTCTAATCTTGCCTCCATTGTTTGGATCATCATCTTCTGATCCTGTCTTCAATGACTGAATTAATGATACCTTCTTTTTTTATATTAGATTCGCCATTTTGAATTTTAACAAAAATTGTATCCCCTTATTGCGGATAAGAATTTAAAACGTGACAGCGGCAATCGAAGATATAGATTTCAAAGCTGAAGATTATAATACCATGCAATGCCGTTTTTGGAAATCAAAAAAAAAAGATCCGTTCCCCTACAATAAATTCATAAATTTGGCCAAAATGGTTACTTATTAGGCCATTTAACCTAAAGTTACTCCAAAAGCTGACGTGCTAAAAATTTCTGCGACCGGATTCGTTTTCAGCGTCAAAAAATCTAAAAGATTCACTCCGTGTCATTTTCGTAACTGACAAAATCTCAAATTTCGCACGCCTGTGTAATCCATCTATAAAACTGACACTATGGGTAACAAGATTTTCTTTATAATCATTTGATGACCCATTTTAGTATGTTTTTTTCCGTAGAATATGAACCTATAGAGAAAATGTTCTATATCTTTTCGCGTTTTTCAGAAAAGTATGTTTAAAAATGAAAAAGAAAACCCCCTTAATTCTTAACTTTTTGTGACCTCCCGTGTAGAAATTTTGTTGTGGTCCCGGCAGGGCCCAGATCGGGGAATCTGGCCCCGATCAGGGCGAGATTGGGGGATTCCAGACCGGGGATGAAACACACGACCCGACCGGGCCCAGTCCTGAAAACCTATGACTTCCGTTCGGGGCCCGGTTGGGCCGTGTGTTTCATTACCGGTCTTATCCAGGCTTATATCAAACAATCCGGAAATGCTAAAGGTTTCTAATAGAGCTGAAATTGAAACCTGATGCATGTACTATACATGACCCTATATTTTCGCGAAAGGTCAAAAACTTTATCAAGATTTTGTTTAGCGCATGTTTTTGCACGTGCGCGCGCCATAATCGCAGCCTTTACTCACGGTGCTAATTGCTAAAAAAAATGTTAAAATTCGATGAATATCTCTACAATAATAAATAAATATCAATTATTAGGTAACAAAATTTTTGTGTATGTTAACGCTGTTTTGTTATAATAAGGGAAAAGACCTGCCCAGTGGGCAAACTATATTAGAAACGTTTTTGGAATTTTCGAAAAACGTTCCAAGAACGGTTCCTATACACATATATGTCCGATATTCTAAAAACGTTCTAAGGACGTTTTTGAAACGTCTTTCGGACATCGGACATAGGGACCGTTCCTAGAACGTTTTTGGTCAGGACCGACGGAACATTTGTTGTTTTCCTTGCTCATTAAGAGCCGTTAATGCAAACAACTCGTGTAGAAATTTTGCTGTGGCCCCAGCCAGGCCCAGATCGGGGAATCTGACCCCGACCAGGTCCAGATTGGGGGATTTCAAACCGGAGATGAAACACACGGCTCGACCGGGCTCAGACCTGAAAACCAGAATTCCGCTCGGGGCCCGGTCGGGCTGTATGTTTCATCACCGGTCTGGGTCAGGTTTGAAAATTTCTACATGGGAAATAATGAGAGCAATAAACGAGGTACTCATATATGGAAAACAATACACGGTTTTCCATATATGAGTGTCTCTCTTGCTCTCATTTGTTTACATTTACCGCTCTTAATGAGCAAGAAAGACAGACAACCAATGGTCCGCTGGCCCTGTTTTTGGAACATTCCTAGAATGTTTTTGGAAAGTTCTAATATCGTTTCTAATATCGTTTGCCCACTGGGTGGAGAGCATTAAAAAGCAGCATTTTTTTATTGAAAAAGAAATTACAATTGAATCTTAAAACAAAAAAGTGATGTGAAGTTACCTTGATGTATATTATTTCATTGTGTTGACAAGAAAATATACATTTACTGCAATGTGATTTTTTTCATTTTTATGTGCTGATTGTCTTAATATGTGCGTATATAAATAGAAAATCAAAAAAGCAACTTTTTGATTCGAGCTATTTGTATATGAAGAAATCCGTACAAGCCTCCCTTTTTCTGTATGATGAGGAAGGATCGATATAGGGAGGAATAATTACTTATAAGATATAATTATTCATTTGTTGTCCGATTTCATATAACTCTTTATATCGATGGGTTCTACGAAGATCGGGGGATTTCAGACTGCAGTCTGAAAAGTGTGTGTGTTTTATCCCCATGGGAATGAAACACACGGCCCGACCGGGCCCAGACCTGAAAACCCGACTTCCGGTCGGGGCCCAGTCAGGCCGTGCGTTTCATCACTGGTCTGGGCCAGGCTTGAAAATTTCTACACGGGACTACGTCGGAGAGGCATGGAATATATGTGCGACAAATTCGCCTTTTAATCCGCGTTTTAGCCTAACTTAAACCTATAAGACTCGGTGGGCCATTACACTAATCGAGAGCATTGTCATTTGTGCTTATACCTGTAAATTTTTATCTATATCTTTAAAATAAAATTGAGTGAGGAAAATGTGAATTGAGCGGAGTTTGAAAAAAAAAAAAAAATTGAACACTCTGAACATATAATGAACGTCCAGGCAGTAATAGATCGTTTTGGAATAAAAAACAAGAGCGTGTTGATAATTAAGTTTTTGCAAGAAGTGCAGGAAGAATCCAATGTAAAGAAACAGTTTTCGCACTATCATTATATGCAAGAACATATGTTAACTGGCGAAAGTCGGAAACGAAGTTCGAATTATATATTAAAAAGGATGTGGAGTGAACCATTGGTTTTTATGATGGTAGCCAATTGTATGAAAAACTTCTAAAAGTGCATCAAGATGCCTTGCCAAAATGTTCATGGAACAGTTCCAATCTTGTTAGAAAGATTTCCTATGCGTCTTCGGAGATTTAGCCATTCTCCTAACCAGGGCCGAATTTAGGGTTGTGGGGGCCCTAGGGCCGGTTAAAATGTGGGGGCCCTATAGCCCCTACATTTCCTAG
>JAUESH010000015.1:7897848-7919945 GCA_032275165.1 Synergus magnus | reverse complement strand
TAAGGTTCTCTGTACATTCTAAAAAATTTTCAGAGTAGTGTTATGAAAAATAAGCTGAGTTAAAAATTTTTTTTTTTCAATTTGAAAAGAAAAATAGAAAACGAAAAAATCCCACTCTGAAAATTTCAGAGAATTTGCGGAAAATGTCAGTTTTTTTATGAAAGACTAAGATGAAAGCGTTTGTTTCATAAAATCTGGAATTTTGAGCTGATTCTAAAAACAACTTTGTTTTTGAATCCAGAGGTACATAGTTTCGTCGCGTGATTACAATAATTCATGGAACTTGATTGAGAACACAATATTACATACGTCTCGTTTATAACGTGGTTCGTTACCCCTAAGTAGAACAAACTGCAAAATATCTGACCATGATACTAGTCATTATTTTATTCCTATTTTCAGCTTCAAACGAGAGCGAGGTCTTTTATTCTTGTAACTTAAAGTTTATTAGGAGATTTGTAGCTTTTCTAGATTCACCATTTGGCATTAAAAATTAAAATATTATGTTAACTATATTTGCAGGGATGGTATTATACAATCAATTATTGCAAAGTATGATGATTCTCTTTAGAAAGCTAATGGGTTATAGTTTTAATTAAAATCCAATAATGAGCTCGTTCATTTAGATTAGTGTGTCAATGAGAAAAATAAGCATAATTTATCATTTAAAGGTTTCTGTAATTTTAATTATTTAACTTGGATCGTTTACGAGCATTTTTTATTCACGCTCTTAAATTGAAAGGCAGTCAGAAAAAAATCAATATAATTTTTCTATAACTTTTGGAAATCTAAAAAATACATTCCTTTAGAAAACTATTCACATATGAATGAAAAAAATTGTATAAAATTTTTTTACAATAGGTATTAAAAATTAATAGAATCGCTTTAATTAAAACTGACATCTTTTTATGTATTATCGGTTTTGACATTTCTAATTTTCAAAGAATCTAAAGGTAGAATGTTATTAATTTCTGAAATTGATTCTCAATTTTCGAAAATTCGATACTAGGAACTTGTATCGAATTAACATAGGCATTCTAAATTTTCCAGATCCTACTTGATTGCAGAATGACGAATAAAAATTCATATCAAATCAAAATCATTCTCTGGGTTGTTTCAAGACCTGGAAAAGTCATTGAATTTTGAAAAACTTCTGGAAAACCTGGAAAAGTACTGGAATTTTTTAGTCGCCTCTATTTCAAAGTTTTAATAATTAGTTTAGTACTTTACGGAACGGAAAATTCAATTGGGAAAAGCAAAAAGAACTTTACGTTAACTTTGTTAAAAAGTTGAAAATATAGAAATATTATTGAGAATTTTTTAGAATTCAATAATTTATTGTCGAAATGCCATTATCATTGCATGACAACAACTGCGTCTTTTATATTCCTATTTATAGCCTATCTTTCCCAATAATCAAATTATTATTCCAACTATGGATTTTCCCGTCTCTAAATAATAATCAAACTAAACAACACGCCCAAAAAAACAAAACTACTCTTCGACTATTTCTCACTCATCAATCTCCAAAGAGCTATCACTTCATCATCATCTGTCTCTTTATCTATAAATCTAATATCATATAAGCCGTTAAATCTTCTCTATTACAAGGTGTACACCGTCTACATTATATCCAATTGTGTATTCATTTCCCAGTTTATCAAAGCATGTCTATACAGTCTATATACAACATATGCAATTATAGAATATATATCTAGAATATAAATGATGATCTCATACTCGGTATTCCACCCTCCGTATTATTCACCCCCACATACACAAACGAATACACATCTGAGTAATATAGGTGGGGGTGCTTTCTGCGCATGGCGATATCGAGGCCTTCCATGGGGGTTGAATCACTGATAAGGCACCCAACTAGTGTGTAAAGTGTCGTGTTCCGAACCACTATCCTAAGGGCACTGTCCTCGTGAAAAACATCTGCCTAACTTTCACATTCAGTCAATTCAAAGGTCAAGGCCAACAGCTTATCTTTACACCAAGAAGATGACCGGTGGTAAGAAGCTGCCTTATTTCCTCTAGAAATGATGCACTTCTAAATCCTCGAACCTTTATCCCAACCCTAAGTCTTTATCCCTTTCTTTAACTCTCTTTAACTCTCTCTCTTGAACTCTCTTTATTTCTCTCGTTATTACGCAGTCTTGCTAGATTGGTTGTTATTAATCCAAATCTTCAAACCTTCTTTTACAAAAGCCTCGCCCTTGAATCGAAATGAGATAAATCGCACAATTAGAAACCAGTCATTCAAAAGAATAATTTTATCTCAGACTGAAATATTTATCTGTGAAATAATTTAATTACTTTGCTACACTCAAAAAAATATCTGATTAAATTAACCAGAATTATAGTTAAATATGCCCTTACTATTTTTTTGCATTCTAGTTGTTGCAACTAGAAATTCTGATTAAAATAAGCAGAATGCTGGTACTTTAATCAGAAAAATAGTAAGGGCATATTTAACCAGAATTTTTATGACGTTTTTTTTTTTTTTTTTGAGTGTAGGAAAAGTATTTTTGGAATAGTCAAATGCTAAAAAATGTATTAATTTAGAAATCGTTCTGTTGCTGGGAGGATTTTAAAGTATTCCTGTGATAATAATTCAGAATATCAAAATTTTTTGATACTTAATTTGAAAAAAACTTTATTGATAACTATGAATTATGTTAACCCCAAGAGATTTGGGATTAAATTATTGGCATGTTTGTGAAAACTGGTTGTCTGACAACTGTTCCTCAGGGCGTGTGCAACAAGGACGAAATGTGCGCAAGCAAGCATCGATTTTCAAATGCTCATTGCGATTAGTTCCTTCCACGTTCATTATTCACCCTTTGTAGATCTTCTTGATAATGCGATCGTTGACATTTATTATTAAAATACCTGCAAACAAAAATACCGAGTAATAATTAATTCAGATGATTATTGAGTTACATATTTTGGTAATTTCACGAAATGTGGTTTCATATTTTATAGATAGATAACTTAGTGGATTAACTTTGGTAATTAAGTAAAATAATGATGGGTTTTAAAAGTTGAGTAGGGGAATAGAAGCTCAAAATAGCTGGTATTTGATCATTAAAAGGGCTACGAACTGAGTAGAGTGGAGATTAAGAAATATTAAAAATTGGTTCTGTGCAATTTGGAGATCATCAACACTTCTATTTTTTAAATTAGTTCCTCATTTCGAGAATTAAAGACAATCAAGTTTGTGCACCTCAATTCTCAAAAGGATTCAATCAAGACTCAAGACTTAAAAAAAAAAACTCTCCAAGTTTGAACGCTTGGAAAATTAAAAACTTAGAAATTTGCACACTCAAATTTTGTAAATAATTCTTTAACTTCAATTTGAATCTGAATTTTTTGATAACCCAATTAATAATTGTTAAAGTTGGAAATAAGCAGTAAAATATAAATTTTTCTAAAATCGTTTGATGCATTTTCTACTTGAATGAATAATAAATGAGGTGTAAATAGTTTGCGTGAAACAGGAGAGAAAACATTATTTAGAATGATATCCACCCGAGAAAAAAAGTTTTCGTACATATTTATAATTTATAGCTGCCATAAAATTAATAAACCAAATTCATTCACTCTGAAATGTTATATTGCATCATAACTCTGTTATGATGCAATAACATTGATCTAGAATCCCTCGTTCAAAACACTAGTTGCATTCGTATTGGAATCTCGCCAAAGAATTACAGATTCGTTCAATTTTCAAATTATAATTCAATGACCTCTTTTCCTTTCAAAAATATAAACCTAAATTTTAAAAAATGTACATATTTTAAACAATTATATTAAATACTGAAGTGCAATAATTATTAATATAGACATTCTTAATTAAAATAATTTGATCTTCTCAATATTTATTAAACTTTGAAATCTCTAAAATTCTTAGGCCCAAAAATCTTTTAAAATCATAAAAATCTCTTAAAATTCAGTGAACTCAAATAACTATTAATATACGTTTTCTCAATTAAGTTCATTTTATTTTTTCAACATTTAAATTTAAACTTTGAAATATTTATTTATTTCATAATTCTAAAATAGAAATACAAAGTGGTCTGTTTTGTTGGATTTGATTATACATAAAACATTAAAAAGGAAATAGCATTATCGATTGCACATGACAACAGTTGTTTAAATATCGTCAAGCCTATAATAATTGAATGCTGTCGTTTATTATTTATAAATTTATGTCCTGGCGCTTTTCGTGACGATACACGGATCAAACGAACTTCCGCGCTTTATAAAAATATTCTAGTAGAGTTAGTGGAAAAACTATAAGCTTTGAGTATATCTTGCCTTTGTATCCATTCAATTTCACTCAATCACCCCATTTATTCATTGAACCTGAATCTTCATCCTCGAATTTGCTTCAAAGTAATAAAATAGAAATTGAAATGAAATTGTTTATGATTTTAAAAATTTATTCCTTCTTAAACAGAGTTGCAATTTGATTATGAATATTAAGAGATGGTATTAGAGATGATGATTCCAAATTAAATATTTGAGGTTTTACAAATTTAAAAAAATCATTTTTACCGATTTTGATATAAATTAAAGGCGTACAAAATATGTAGAAAGGGAAATATAGACCTGCTGCAATCAATAGATTGATCCTATGTCTGAGAAAACATACATTATAAATCAGAGAAGAGTATCCCCTCCTATATTTAACTTCTACGTTCTAATACAAAGTACCCCCTAAAATTTCTCATATCATACGAAAGTGAATAAAAAATTGACACGAAAACGATTTTCGCATTTTGCTTTTCTTCCCGCCGTTCATTTGCTTTTCCGGGGTAAAAAAATATGACTATTTACTTAAAGTATAAAAATAGACCAAAGGTCACAGAAATATTAGAACGGGAAGGACTTTGAGTCACAATAAAGTATTATATATTTTTTCCTATAAAATACATTCTGTGCAAAGAGATAAGAGTTGATTGATTCCTCGCCTTGACTTATCCCTAGAAAATTCAGTTAATTCTCCTTTTTATTTTTTTCTTCCTATTATTTAATAGGAAGAAGAGAATTTGGATTGTATAACAAATCGATGGGAAGAGTTTTTTCAATTATGTCTATTGAAAGTTTTATTGAAATCTTGAGACTTGTAATTGAAGAACTTTTCTCATTGAGTTTATTTCAATAATTTATTTCCTGTAGAGTTTCATTAGAATATAACAATTTTTTAAGTAGGAAATTAATTACGAATTTATCTTGTACTGTAACTGCTAACTAGTTTTAATATGGACTCTAATGAGAAATAAATTATTGAAATCGGAACTTTGTTAGGTGTCTTGAAAGCAGAAATTACTTTGGAAAATTTTGCCATTTTTTCAGCAGAGAGTGCCAACACAGATGATTCTACAACATTTGGGAAGGTCCTAGTTGGACTCTCGTGGATTTTAGTCGTCCTGACGATGCCATTTTCCCTCTTTGTATGCTTCAAGGTAAGATTTTTAATCTCTTTAATTAATAAATACACTTAATTAGCGCGCTTTAATGACCCTTTTTCAAAACCCTACTTCATTAATGATAATTTTTTATTAAAATTAAAAGACTATAGATATTTTTCGAAAATTTCTTATAATATCAATTTAAATCTTTTGAAACTCTATACAATCATTTGAAATCCCTTAAAATTTCACAACATCTTCGAAATTTCTTAAAATTCGTTGAAATCTCTTAATATTCCTTAAAATTTCACTAAAAACTGTAAAATCCCTTGAAATGCTTGAAAATCTTTTAAAATTCCACGAAATCTTTTAAAAATCATACAAATCTCTTGTAATCTTTCGAAACCCTTAAAATCTCATAGATTACCTAGAAATTCTATATAATCTTTCGAAATCCTTGGAAATCTTATAAAATCTGTTAAATAAACTATAAAAGTTATATAATACGACAAAACTAACAGAGTTAACATACATGTCAAACTAACATAATTACTAATAATCAGTCTCACTGACTGTATAACTATAGAATGTATTAATAGAAAATATAAACTTGTAGAAATTTTCAATTTAAATTTGAATAAATTTACAGGTAGTGCAAGAATACGAAAGGGCTGTAATATTCCGATTAGGACGACTTTTATCTGGAGGAGCAAAGGGTCCAGGTAGTTAGAAACAATTAGAAAACATCCCTCTTAATACGGGGGAAAAATATGAGTTTTCTTAATAGTTCAGATTTTTATAAGAGGTTAATAAGAGATTAATTAATAATCATTTTCAGGTATTTTCTTCATTTTACCCTGCATCGATGCCTATGCAAGAGTTGACCTTCGAACTCGGACCTACGACGTACCACCACAAGAGGTAAAACTTTCTGAATGTTGCAATATTATTTTTTGGAATCGATTAGTAGAAAATAACTTTAAAGAAATAATTTGCATTATTTTTGGACAGGTTCTCACAAAAGACAGTGTGACAGTTTCGGTTGATGCTGTTGTGTACTACAGAGTACACAATGCGACAATTTCGATTGCAAACGTGGAAAATGCTCATCACAGTACGAGACTTCTTGCTCAAACCACTTTGCGAAATACAATGGGCACGCGACCACTTCATGAGATTTTGAGCGAACGAGAAACTATTTCCGGAACTATGCAGGCAAGTAATTAATATAATATTGTCAGTTAAGTCCTCAAGAAATATCATCAATTATTTTTCACCATTCCTATAGAAATTTTAAGGAATTTCACAAGTCATGGGAATAAATTCATAAGTTTTTCATATTTTTACGAGTGAAACGACTTTTAAGTCAATCTAAAAAGTTAATTGACCATAAAAATGTGTAATTACCATCTACAATCGAATCATTATGTTTTGAAAATTTAAAACTCTTATTAATAATCTATTTGTAAAATCACAGATTACTCAGTTTTTTAAATTACAAAATAAGTGTCATATAAGCCAACTTTAAAATTTACCTTTTCACTCAATTTTTTCGCCTAACACAGTATTTTTAGCATAATTTCCATTTAAATAAGTAGATTATTTGGGCTGTAGATTTCATTAGATGAGGCTACTGACACTTGGGGTATCAAAGTCGAACGCGTAGAGATGTAAGTATAGTAGCAGGATTTTTTCTTTTTTTTTAAATAAATCTATTCTTTATGATATTTATAATTTATATATTATTCTTTTTTTTTTTAACACAGTAAGGATGTCCGTCTACCAGTCCAACTGCAAAGAGCAATGGCTGCCGAAGCAGAAGCCGCACGAGAAGCTCGAGCCAAGGTATCAGAGAAATCCCCTTCCAGTTTGGAGTTCCCATTCCTAATTTTCTAATAATTTTTTTTATTATAGGTGATCGCTGCTGAAGGAGAGCAAAAGGCAAGCAGAGCTTTGCGAGAGGCATCTGAAGTAATTGGAGATTCCCCAGCGGCCCTTCAACTTCGTTACCTCCAGGTAAAAAAATCAGGGGATCTTTTTGTAATAAAACTTGAAATGAAATTAGGATTATAAAACTTCCTAATCGCTTGATTTTAATTTAAAACTTTCTAGACTCTCAATACAATCTCAGCAGAGAAAAACTCGACCATCGTATTTCCGCTGCCGATCGATATGATAACCTATTTTATGAAAGCCAAGGAAGCGATGTCCTCATAAAACGAAAACCCTTCGAATCACGAGAGAAAATGTTCACCAAATTTGAAGAAAACTTCAAATTGTGTACCCAAGCCAGAAAATAGCCTCGTACCAATCTCAGAAAAAAATCTCGTACTGAAAAGTCATGTACCAAACATAGAGGAAAGTTTCAGAGGCAAATTGCAAAAACAAATACTGACCTTCCCGCGAAAAGAGAATCGAAATTGCGTACCAGATTTGAAGCAAATTTGCGTGGCCAATACTCGCAGAAATGTTTTTATAGAAGATCAAAGACTTTCTACAACTAGAATTTATTATATTCGCCCAACAGCTCATAGCTTTCTCAAAGTTGGCGATGCCAAGGATCTTTTAAACGATTATCTTGAACAATTTGCCGATTAAACAACTAATAAATTTGAGAGTAAACTGCAAGGTCTTTTTCAGCCCGAGGCAAAAAACTATCATATTCAATTATTCACCTTTCGATGATTTTGCAATCGGAATTCCAAAAACTTTACATTGAAAATATTTCAATTCAAATTTAAATTAAATATAAACCCCAAGTAGAAATGTGTTCTTAATGAAAGGATTGAATATCAAACCGAGAAACAAAATCGTCGAAGAATTGTTCGTTCATCGACTTATAAATGTTGAGAAAATAAGAAAAAATTTCTAGGCCCCGAAGGGGTTGAGAGATATTATAAATGTGATCTGTAATCTCTAAAAAAAATAAATCGAATCAATGGAAGCCGTGAATATTCATCATGTTGAGACTTCTTCAAAGATTCTAATTAAATTTATCAAAGTCTGTGTATCGAATACTAAGTGTTGGCTTTTATATACTTCTAGCTAGCGAATAAGCGAGGGAAAATACCAGAGAGGCATGGAAACCTTTCTTTTATGTAATTCACGACAATCGTTTGCTAGTCACTTTTGAGAGTTTGAACTCGCAAAAAAAAAAACTGATGCATTTTCTAACAAGCCACACTATGTGAAAATGTTTTTCTACGACACTCATTTCAAATCTGTTTACAGATTATTTAACTTTTCTGCTTTACTAAGGATTTTGTTTAACTCTGAATGAAATTTGCAAAAGGCAATTTTAATTTCAAATTCTAAATTCAAAATGCAAGAATTGAAAAAAAGAGAATGAATGAATCTATGTAAACTTGAAATATAATTTTTTATGTAGTTCAATGCACTTTAAAATATTTGTGATTATAAATAATGAAAATAAGATCTTAAAAGTGCAATCTTAATTTCTCACTCTAAAAATTCTCTCTGTTGAAAATATATTCTTTTAGTCTTAAATTTTTTAAAAATACCTAAGTTTATTTTTGTAATACTCCAAATATATTATTATCCAATTTCTAATTACAACGGACTCTAATAAAAGCAATAAGTGTATGTATTGAATGTAAATATTTGAGTTCTGTACTGAAGTTAAATTTCTGAACAGCTGAAGGAGCATTTTTTAAAATAGTGTTTGTACTCTTTTTACTAGGTTGCAAAAATCGAGTCAGCTGCCTTTCTCAAAACTGTTTTGTAATTTATAATTCAGTGCTCAATCATGAAAGTTGTCGATTGATAGTAGTCTGAATGACTCGATTACTTGGACCAATCATAGTTCTGTAAATATTTCAAGAATATATTTTAATTATTTAACAAATAGATGCGACATTTTATCAAAAAAGGTTGCAACTCTCAATTATGCAGCGAGAGTCGGCAGCCAAAGGAGAGCATAGCATTTGGTTATATAAGTTGACTTTTGTTAACGACACGAGTATATGATTCATCGAAGCATTTCTTTATGAATTAAATACGACGGTCTGTCTTAAATCATGTATTTTCCTACTTTTGTTGTGTGTAAATTACTAAATAAAAAGATTTTAGACGTACTTTTGAAAGTTATTTACTTACAAAATATTTTACACTTACTTTAATGGCCACGGAATGTCCCTTACTTTTAATATTTTCAATCTTAAAAACGTTGTACAACTATTTGGTAGAAAAGAAACTAGCTCCCTCGCTAGTTATCTCTCGTCTCTGGCTCATCGTCGTAAGCAGCCATGATCTTTTCCATGATTTCCCAAAGCTTATCTCGCGTCAAATCCTTACAAAAAACCTGACAACAAAACTCAGTTAAATCAATCGAAAATTAAATTAAATTATCATAGACAACTTATTCCTAGTTATTATTTTTCTTACATTAAACCAAGGCTGTTGATCACACTCGTCCATTAGAGGAACGACCACTCCGTAAATTTGCAAGGAAAGATTGATGCAAGCAATAGCGATAAGATTCGGAGGATAATCGAGAACTGATGGCGAATGATGAAAATCTTGTAGCAAAGCCATACTCGTTTTAGCTACAGGATATCTTGACCATTCCTCCTCTCCGAACCACGCTTGTAGCGATCTTAAATAGTGAAGGATGTACTGAAAATAAAATTTAATTATTTTATTTGATAGGTTTCATTATTTCTGATAAACTAAAATAGGGTTATTTCATTAGTTTTTTGGGGTTTTTTACCCTATGTGGATGTTCGGGAGTCACTTGGAACTTTAACATTCGCATAATCAGAAGTTCGGCTTGAACAATAGCATCCCTCATGCTCCAGTATTGATCTCCAAGTTCCAAAGGCTGAGAACCTCTATGGAGAGTATTATATGCCACATTCATTACGTCACGAATTTTTAATGCGTCGTCCTTTACTTTCCCGGCAAGATACAGGCATGTTGATGCTATCAACTAAAAAGATAAAAAATTTGGTACACACACTTTAAAAATAATCTTTTCTTAGAAATGATTTTATAAAACACTTACGTAGTTGTCATATCCATTTATGGTAGCTTCTCTCACAAATCTGTGATACAGAATTGCAGCTGTTGCAATTGTCAATGGATGTGCTTCTAATTTATAGCCTGTAAAATATTTTTCGTTTATTCTTACAAATCTTTTAGAATTATTCAATATAATTTATCATCATAATTTATCATTTGTCTTCAATGGTATATCACAGTTTTATGAATTCTCATCTCAATATGACAATAATTAACATTTTTTAAATGCCATATGCAAAAATTACATAACCTATACAAAATTGATACGTAATGTTATACTAACCGCATTCGAAGATAAATCTGGATATGGTGAACCCATCACTCGCACCGCTATAATCTATTGTAATACTCTTTTGTAAAGTGTTTCGTTTTTCTCTCTGCATAGCGAGAACGTCAATAACATCCTTCATTTTCGAACTAAAAGTGTTGTAAGAGGTTATGAATCAGTATAAGTCACAAATTAAGAAGTCCGGTGCACAAAAAATAGCTTCAGCTTATAGAAATACAACAGAATTGCACGTAAGGCTACCTAAAACGAACTTTACTTTTGTACAAAATAGAACAAAATCGTAAGCATGCAATAAAAATTCTCCTGCAAGCAATGCACCAACAATATACACGCTCAGGCTAAGCGCTACAAATTAAAAGCGTGTGTGCGTGTCAAAATGCTTTCGTACCTGAGAGTTTCTGCACTATTTGGCTCAGAAGGGTTCATTTCAATTTTTCGAAATAAAGCGAAATCCAAAATTCAGTTGTAGGTTTTTTTTAATACATTCTTGTAATAAACACAACAAATCAAACTTGTTTAGACGTACGTCAAACTAGTTTTTTCATGATAATTGACACCGGTTAACACACACAAACACATACACCCATATAACCTACAGCGCCATCTACTCTGCACATGCGCATTAATTTCTTGTGAAAAAATTATAGTTTGCAATAAAAATGAAAATAATAATAGAAGTTTTGTTAAAAAGTAATATTTTTTAAAAATTCAGGATCTTTTTAATTATTATTTGACTGTATGAAAGTTTGTTTAGTTATAAAAAGTCTCTATCGAAACTTTTTTAAATTATGAAATTCAAAAAACCCGCGATTATATGGGAACGGTGAAAGTGGCAAGCACAAGATTTGAGAATGGCAACACTGTCAGCGTCATTGGCGTCAGCATAAATGCATTTTCATGCTGCCATACTCATTGTATTATCTGCATATCTTTTGGGTTATTGTTAAATAAAACTAAATACTGAGTGTAAAAGTGACGAAAAAGTGGAAAAATGTTATTATTGTTCGAAACCCCTGCGGGGTACGCCTTATTTAAGGTAAGCTATTCAATTTTATTATTTAATTTAGGGATGTGTACGCTTAGAAGATAACCTCAAAATTGTTGAACACGTGGTCCTTATAACTAACTTATAATAAGTAGACTTGATTTGCTGTTATTTTTTGAAAGATGAATGTAATTTTAGTTGAAAAACGATGCTTCATTGATAATGTTTTTTTTTAAAGGTTTTGAACGAAAAGAAACTAGCCGCAGTTGATGATCTATACCACGACTTTGAAACGCCCGAAGCTGCAGGCAGAATGTAAGTTCCCTATGTATCTAATTGTTTTTGATTAAAAATTTTATTCTTAGCATTATTTAGACACTTGTTTATTGTCGCTTTAATGTTTTTCTGAATGTGCGATGAGAGAGTGATTTGTTTTGGAAAACCAATTTTGGAGCTTTATTTACTTTAATGTTATTTTTTTTATCTTATTTTCCTTTTACACAGTATAAGATATTTGATAAATTATTTACCCTTCTGAGGATGCAAACAACTATGTGAAATTTTACTGATTTTTAAATATAGACAATTTACAGCAACTTAAAAATATTCAAGATATGTTTAAAAAGCAATAGTCGATTATATAAATTCAAGCTTTAATATTTCAATTACTTTACTTTACAGAGTCAAATTGAAACACTTCGAGAAGTTTGCCGACACAACCGAAGCTTTAGCAGCAACGACCGCAGCAGTTGAGGGAAAACTATGCAAATCGTTGAAGAAGCTTCTGAAAAAGCACTGCTCCGAAGTCCAGGAACAGCTCGCCGTTGCTGATGCAAAACTAGGAAACGCGATAAAAGACAAACTTAGTCTATCATGCATCAGCAACACATCAATCCAAGAACTGATGCGATGCATAAGAAGCCAGATGGACAGTCTCTTAGCCGGGTTTCCTAAAAAGGAAATGACCGCTATGGCTCTTGGTTTGGCCCACAGCCTCTCTAGGTACAAACTCAAGTTTTCCCCTGACAAAATCGACACCATGATCATCCAAGCAGTCTGTCTTCTCGACGACCTAGACAAGGAGTTGAACAACTACGTGATGCGCTGTAGAGAATGGTACGGATGGCACTTCCCTGAGTTGGGAAAGCTGATCACCGACAATATTATCTTCGTTAAAACCGTCATGATCATCGGCACAAGAGAGAACGCATCCTCCTGCGATTTGTCCGATATTTTGCCCGAAGAAGTTGAAGAAAAAGTCAAGGAAGCTGCTGAGATTTCCATGGGAACTGAAATCTCTCACGATGATATAATCAACATCCAGCACTTGTGCGATCAAGTGATAGAAATTTCACAATACAGGACACAGTTGTACGATTATTTAAAAGCTAGGATGATGGCCATGGCTCCAAATCTAACTGTTCTCGTTGGAGACTTAGTTGGAGCAAGATTAATCTCTCATGCAGGATCGCTGATTAATCTTGCGAAGCATCCAGCTTCAACTGTTCAGATTCTTGGAGCAGAAAAAGCGCTTTTCAGAGCCTTGAAGACGAAAAGAGATACTCCAAAGTACGGTTTGATTTACCATGCACAACTGGTGGGTCAGTGCTCGACAAAAAATAAGGGAAAGATGTCCAGGATGTTGGCAGCCAAATCCTCCCTTGCGATTAGGGTTGATGCTTTGGGTGAAGATGTTAGTTTCGACTTTGGAGCGGAACATAAAGCGAAGCTCGAAGCTAGGTTGAAGATTTTGGAAGAAGGAAATTTGAGGAGAATCAGTGGAACTGGAAAGGCTAAAGCGAAGTTCGAGAAATATCACACAAAGAGCGAAGTTCTTCAGTATCCAGCTGCTGCTGATTCTACGCTGCCGGTTAAAAGAAAACATTCGGAGGTAGAACACCAGAAAATGTTGATTGAGGAGATAAAGAGCGAAGAAGTTCCAAAGAAGAAGAAAAAGAAGGAGGATGGGGCTGTGAATGTGGAAGAGGCTGAACAGGAGACAGTCACGCCTAAGAAGAAGGTGAAGGAGAGCGCTGATGTCTCAGTCAAACAAGAAGAAGAACCAGGAAGCTCAGGTTTGTTTTTAGCTGCTTCTTTGTATTTCTTGAATTTAAATATTTTTTTTTATAATTGTGAGCTTCTTGAATTGTAATATTTTCCAATCGATAATGTTTTTCTGTTCAATTATTAATTACGTGTAAAATATAATTGAAAGAATATTAATTAACATATAAAATTATTTCAGAACCCAAAAAGAAGAAGAAAAAGAAGAAGGACCGTGATTTGGATGACACTATCGAAACAGAAACGGCAACTCCCGAAAAAATAATCGATGAGTCCTTCAATTCGGAAAAGAAAAAGAAGAAGAAGAGGAAGATCAAAGAGGAACAAGAGGAAGAATCAGCTATCCCAGACGAATACATGGAAACAATGGAGACAAGCATAACTGAAAAGAAAAAGAAGAAAAAGAAGAAATCACAATCCGAAGATCCCGATACATAAACAGTATCTAATTACTATTTATGTAATTCTATTTTCAATTACAGCGAATCGTGAAAGAAGTAACATTCTTTATACTCTACACGTTATTCGTAAACATCTGTATAAATAGCAAAGCATTATTGATAATTAAGGATATGTTTACCTAATGTTAAACTTATACTTTTACCAGAAAATTCGCATCATTTTTTTCTCAATTTTTTTAATTGAATGATTAATGAACATAAGAAAAAAAGAAGTAAAATTCTTTTATTGAAGTTTGCAGTAAAATGTTGTTTTTGTTTTATGTCCCAGAACTTTTCATATTTCGTACCTAAATATATTTTTGTAACTGATGTTTGCAATTGTTAAAATGACATAAAAATAATTCCTATATGGCAACACTGACTATTTAAAAAAAACAACATACAATAATTTTTTTGTAATAAAATATGTAAAGAAAAAAATAGAAAACTTGAGATTTAGTTATAAAAATGTATTTTTTTTTAACTCAAATTTTACCAAGAGAATCTGAGGATTATTTAAAGAAAGACAATCTGTCTTTATTTTTGTATATGAGCTTTCTGTATCTAAATATGTGCACAGAATTATCAAAAAAAAAACGCTTTCAAGAATTTGTAGCTCGTTGGGAATGAGAACAGAGATAATGAAAGAGCAAGATTTCTTTATTAGATTTATTGTTTGCAAAGAGAAAATATACTTCGATATATCTGTATAAATCAAATACATAAAAAATATATACTAGTAGATTGCATCAAGCTAGTTTAAATTATTCGCCTAGTGTTATAGTCTGCCATGTCGTTAGCCCAGGCTTAATAATGGTACATGTCGTCGTTTTCCCAATTAATTTTTACTTGTCTGCTTTAAATGTTTGATATTCAACATTAAATATTGTTTTATTTACTTAAGGTAAAACGGTATCGATTATTTTTAAACTTCTACAAAAAAACGCCAGTAAGCCAAAGTTATGCAACAAGATTCCAATAAAAAAAAATATTTCCAAAATAAATGATTTTAAAGCTCTACGAAAATAGGACGGGTGACTCCTATAAAGAAAATAAGTATCTAACGTATGTAAAGATCTTGTTGCAGAACATTTCCACTTATTTGAGTCTAGGTTTCATGTTTGAAAAAAAGATGAAATCATTTATACATATTTTGCGAGACGGAGAAGTACAAAAATTAGAATAAATGCCAACGACAGAAACTTCATAAATTTACTACACGCATTATTTCTCTACAAATATTTTCATTCTCAAAAGGTTTCGAATTTACAACTCTTAACCGAAAACTTTACAAGTTTTATCAAAACACAAATATTTCAGAATTATCGATTGCACAAAATTCGAAGAGGCTACGTATTGTATAAGAAATAGAAATTAAGGGAGTAAATGTAAGTCTGAAAGAAAATCACTTTCAAATTTCAAGAAACTACACTAAAAAGCATATAAAAACGCATTATTTGCACACAACACTAGGAAATAACCAATTTAAATCTACTTACATGGTTTAGCAACTCAAAATTAGTTTCAATGAGTTGTTTTTAAATGTTTACTGTCATTTCAAGATCATAATCAATATAACACTTGATCCATGAGTCGAAACATTTAACAGTTTCATTCATCAAAGTGATTTTGAAACTTCAGATACTACCAACAAAATTGGTGAAGTATCGAAATCATTTTGGTTCAGTACAAGTTTATAAAATTGTAAATTATACTATATATGTCAACAGGGCCGGATTTATATTAGGGGCCGCGGCCCGGGGCCCCCACTAAACACTACAAAAAAATTTTTAATAAAATAAAGAAACGCATTGGGCAAAAAGACATTGTCATCCTCAGGACGTCTTAAAGACATCTTTAGGCCGTCCTCAGGATGTCAATGTCTTTTTGCCCACTAGGAAATGTAGGGGCTATAGGGCCCCCACAACCCTAAATTCGGCCCTGTATGTCAACAAGCAACCTATGACCAGAGAAGTGTAAAATCACAAATTAAACCTACGCTTAGGTTTAATTGCCAACGTAGAGATAGAGAAAGCGTACAAGAAAAGGAATCGAAAAAAAGGAAGTTAGTAATAATGCGACGGGATTTTTCGTGATACTATCTTAAATAATAATATAAAACCGATTTTCGATAGTAAAATAATTGTTAATAGTCTTGCTCTTTCTTTTAATACAAAACTTATCAGCCTTGACATAAACCTACAAATGCTCGAAAGCATTATCGTAAAACTAATCTTGCGAGATTTCGAAACTAGAGGATTCGAAATCTAGTCGCAAAACTAGTTGTAATCTAAATGACTCCAACTCTTTGCCTGTCCCTTTTGTTTGTACTCCGTTCTATATTTCATTCTTTCTGAACCCCTTATATATTATTTTCAATATAAATTAGTCATTTCGTTAATCCTGGTCAACTTATTTTGTACATGACTGACGAACAAGTTTTCCGCAGATTATTCGTAAACTAATTAATTATTCCGATTAGAG
Organism: Synergus magnus; assembly: GCA_032275165.1. Taxonomy (NCBI): domain Eukaryota; kingdom Metazoa; phylum Arthropoda; class Insecta; order Hymenoptera; family Cynipidae; genus Synergus; species Synergus magnus. The sequence continues at coordinate 7,903,220 of JAUESH010000015.1, read as the reverse complement.
GTAGACGATCTCGTGACGATGCTACTGACAATTTCAAGTTAGTGAATCATTATCCCAACGATAGAAAGACGAACTTTTTATAATCTAGACCAAAGGGACTACCTGAAAACATCGAGCAGACACAGCAATTTTATCGAGATTTATTGTATTCATTATTGCATTGAAATCTGAAAATGACGCCGAGACCAAGGTCACAATCAGCCATATCTCAATTGCGGTTTCCACTTATTAAGAGAAAATTTTAATGAAAACAAAACCTGTGTTAAAAAAAATTAAAAAAAAAAAAAAAAGACAGGTTCTATTTTTGAAACTTCCGAATTCTAAAGATGATATCTGCTGTGTTGTATTGCACAAAGGCTCGATAGTTTCCAGACTGGTGAGCTTATTTTTTAAGGTATATAAACCATGTGTGGTTTTCTCTACTAAACTCGTATTCGAAAATTCTTTTAAAGAATATATAACGGTGTTAGATATTCGTTATTTACATTACTAGAGCAGCGAGTTTCGACCTCCTCAGCATAAATTATCCTCTCGCTGATGAAGATCGAAGCCCGGTGGGGAATATAATTTGTTCTTTTCTTAGTTTCTCTCTTCTTTTTAAAATTATTTTACCGAATGCTAGTGAACAAGTTGAGTACCGATTTGTTCTCTTTTTGACTCCGAGCTTTGCTGAAGACGTTCCAAAATCGGAGGGTCTCGTCACCAGCACCAGTGACGATGGCTTCACCATCAGGGGACATGGCCAAATACAAAACTCGATAGGAGTGTCCAGTCAACTTTGCAACTTGGGTAAGCGAAGGATACTTCCAGACAAGAATTTGATTTTGGGAATAGCCATGAGTGCTGACTAACTCGGAACTGTGTTTGCTCCAAGCGAGATTGCAGACTTGGGAGCCAGTGTCAATGCTCTGCATCGGCTGGCCAGTTAAAGTATTCCAGAAGCGTATGTGTCTATCGGCAGTTCCACCTCCAGAAGCGAGAAGACCATGGTGATGAGGGGACCAAGCGATGGCCTTGACGGCGGCTGTGTGTTCGGTGTAGGTTTGGACGGGAGAAAGGGAGTGAAGATTCCAGACATATAGGCGATTGTCGTTTCCACCGGAAGCTAGGTATTGGTTGTCGGGTGACCATTTGAGACCACAAACTTCCTGACGATGGGCGCCTAGACGACGCTCGCCTACGACAGAGGGAGTCCGAACGTCTCGTTGGAGAATAAGTCGGTCTCGACTCCCAGAGGAGAGAACCTCACCATTCCAGGCTAAAGCTCCGACTCGGGCGTTGTGGCCGTCGAGTTTACTCACTTCCTTGTTTACTGCTACATCCCAAACCTGTCAAAAAAATAAATGGGATTAATAAACCGTATTTTTTCAAATAAATAACTTGTATTTGTAACATTAGAATTTGTAAATTTCAAGCTCAAAAATAATCCAATCATAAGATCAGCTTCTATAAACTTGAAGCCTTGAGTAGAGTATATAATTTTGAAGATATAAAAGAATTTCAAAAATATTTTTAAAAATGTCAAGAGATTTCAAAATATTAAAAAATATTTTAGGAGATTGCAGAAGATTTAAAGGGGTTTAACAGATTAAAAAAAAATTTCAAGGAATTTTAGAAGATTCCAAAGATTTTCAGAGAACTCAAAATATTTAAAGGGATTTCAACATTTTTAAATCATTTGAAATCTCTATAAATATCTTGAAATCTCTTCAAATGCCTTGAAATTCTTTAAAATCAATTAAAAATTCTTGAAAATTCTTAAACTCGATTGAACTCTTTTAAAATCTCTTGATATTCATTAAAATAAAATTAAATTTCTTAAAATCCCTTAAAATACTTTAAAATATGAGGAAAAGACTTGAAAATCCTTAAGAGCATGTGGTAATTACCATAAGAGCAAATTTAATTTTGTCAACTTAAAGTTCGCAATAATAAATATTTTTCACTAAATAATATTTGTTTTATTTTTCACTAAAGAGGCCATTTACCTCCGTCTGTACGAAACAGAGGTAAATGGTCCAGTGTTAGCGAAAAATAATTATTATTGTGAACGTAAAGTTGGCGAAACTAAATTGGCTCTTGTGGTAATTACCACATGCCCTTAAAAGGGAACACATTCTATAAAATATTCAACTATATATAGGAGAACAACTCGAAGCTTCATCACTTAATGACGTCACAAATTTAGGGGGTTCGTAAAAGGGGAAAGGGTCCAGGAGCGGTTGGCCCATCGGTTCATTTGGGAAAAATCCCGATGAGCCAGTGTTTTTTTAAGTGATTCGGCGAAGCTGATGCTTGTCGATACTTTTCTAGTCGCTACTGTGAAAATTGTCTATATTCAATTTTCGAAGAATTATTTATAAATTAATAAACTGCTTGTGGGCCGGTTTCACGAAATTTTCCTGGGCCTATTTTCCATATCCCAATCCGACCCTGAAGAAGGGATACATGTGTGAAAGTCTGGCTTACCATTACAAAAGCAACAGTAAAAGTCGTGACTAGGGATATCGATGGAGCGATAGAAGAAGAATAGAACTGGAATGTATCTAAAAAATGCTTCTTTTCATTTGGAGACCTAACCCTTGATCCTACATAATTTCAAAATTTTTAAAGTTCAACATCTAGAGCTTTCAAATTATTTAAATATCATTTGATAAATTAAGAAGCATTCAAATGGAAAGAATACAATTTCATAGATTTTAAGCTTGAGAATCCTGTAAAGCTGAATGCTAGCCTCAGAATTCTAGAAAACGTAGAAAACAATTTACTCAAAAAATATTTGAATTAGATGTTTTTCGCTTTGTATTTTGATTCTGTTTTGAAAAATGAATCAGAATACAGAGCGAAAAACCATATGTGTAATTCAAATATTTGTTGAGTAAAGTGTTTTCTATGTTTTCTAGAATTTAAAGACTATCATCGTTTATCCAACGCCCTTAAAAGCACTGAAATTTTAATATGGGACAAAATAATTTCCAAGATTCTAAAATAGCTTGAAGTATACCTTCAAATAATTTCTTTAACCAAACTAGAAGTTTTCAAATGGAATGTATTCAATTGCTTAAGCTTTAAATCCGGGATTGCTTTAAAGCTGTACACCTCAAAATGAAACAACTGGAATTTAAACAGGATGGTCACAAGATTTAATTTTTCGGGAAAATGTGTTCAATTTTTAAAGAATCTGAGGTAAAAAAAATTGAAAAAGATATTTGTATTGATATTTGGAAGTGGTTTTAAAGTATTATTAACATATATCAATTTCTACTTTCCTTGACAGCTACTCGTATTTCCCTGACAATTTTTTCCCCTGATTTCTCTGACATGTGGCCACCCTGTTAAATACAGGACAAAATATATTTTAATTCCCCTTTTTCAAACTCAACAATACCTTAAATTTGAAACTGTCTAAAAAGTTAAAAAATACATTCAACTTCATATTAGTATGCTTTAAAAATCGTAATCGTTTTTAAATTTAAATTGTACAACATGTTGAGACACGAACGAGAATGAATCATTATGTAAATTTCTCTGATAACAGAGTACAGTTTTGTTGGTTTAAGAGTGCGTTTTGAATCAACCGAGGAGGTTTAAAATTTAAATAAATTCTACATTTAGAATTTACAAAAGTCTTTTTACAAAATTCACTTCCGTCTCAATTCGTACTTTTCCACTCAGTTTATCTTTTATATTTCGAAGTAAATTTCAAATCATAAATTCATTTTTATGAGCTTTCGAATGTCTAAAGGTTTTGTAATTTTCTTGTAACAGGAAAGAACATCTGCAGTTGAAAAGATTGAAAGAATCAAACTTTCAATATACAAAACCGTCAACGAAATAAGATTTTAAAGAATAGATAATTTTTCCTAGAGGTAGAGAATACTGATAACTTGAGTTAAATTATTTAATTAAAAGTGTACAAACCTGAATATATCCATGATGTGAGCCGACAGCGACGAGGTTTCCTCTCTCGTTCCAGGCAACGGAGGTGACAGTGTTTCCATCACTAGACAGATCACAGAGTCTAGTCACTTGACTTGTACAGGCAGACCAAAGATAAACGCAGCTTCCTAATCCCACACTTAGAACATTTTGTGAGGACCAATCCACCAAATTCAAATAAAAATCGTCCTGCAATTCTGGGGCGTCTAGGACCTTAAAGGGAATCCTGGAAATTTTTCTTGTCGCCTTCCTCGGGGATCTTAGAAGCTTCTGACTCTTGGCACTCAGTGGTGACAGGGAATAAGGCAAACTCTGATTTAAGAGTGTTCTATCCTTCGAGGGTGTCATATAACTAAAAAGGTTTTTTCCACTCAGCGGAGACAATACTCTACGCTCATCGCATTGACCCTTAACATCCTCAATATCCGCCCCAAGGATTTCATTTTTCAAGAGGCACGAATAGGCGACTCCATCCCGACTTCCCTCACCGTTTTCTCGAGTTTTTTTAGTGACGAGACCACTCCGGTTGTTTTCCGAAATCATGGAAAAAGAAACCTGCCAATTATTTCTGGCTCGAGTGGGAATAAAACGGTCATAGCTATTATTTCCGATTTTTGTAGGTGAATAAAACGCCGGCGAAGCGAGGCCCGTCGGAGATAGGGAGTTCTTGTAGTCATCGTTGTTCGGCTTTAAAAGTCTCTTCTCGTATTCGTGGTGATACATCTTGGTAGATTTCAAACACAGTCACACTTATCACATAATCAAGTCACCGAGCACTGTCCAAAATTATTGTACGAACGAAAAAAGGGACGACTATCGCATTTTATGATGAGAGTTTTTAGACAGGATTAACAAAATAATATAAGGGTTTGCGTCCGTCGCCTAAGTCGCCATTTGTCGCCATTCGAGCATTTCGTTGAACAGGGCTTTTGCTTTTGTGAATTGTGAGTGAGAACTGAGAAGATTGGAGGAGATGGGGAAATCGATGGGGAAATGCGTTGCATTCTAAAATTTAAAGAATCATGATTGGCTAGACGCCCCCACCCACCCTCTATGCAAAAGCTGATTGGTTAGAATTCTCTGGGGATGATTGTATAGGTTATCTTGTGTCAGTAGTTGTTGCCAACACTACCAAAAGCTTTAAAGACCCATGGGGATTTAAATCCCCTGTTTATCGTGTGTCGGTAATGTTGGAAACTTGATGAAAATTTAATATTTCGGAATTTTTATTCCTTGCTATAGCAAATAATGTAGCTTTTAATTAATTGCAAATAATAAAGGCAAATAATTAAAGTATTCGTTGAAAAGCAATTGGTTTTTAAGTCTGAACAATTTTGTCATTTGAATTTCCCGCTCGCCTTAAGGGCATGTGATACTTTACCATAAGAGCAATTTATTTTCCGCAACTTTACGCTTGCAATAATAAATATTTT
>JAUESH010000015.1:7877199-7893919 GCA_032275165.1 Synergus magnus | reverse complement strand
AAAATATTTATTATTGTGAGCGTGAAGTTGCGGAAAATAAATTTGCTCTTATGGTAATTACCACATGCCCTTAAGAAAAGTGCTTTGGCGCGAAATTCAACTTTCAAAAAAGTGAAGATGCAATCTCTTCAGAATTTAGAAAAAATGAATTTATGGAAATATTTTCATTAATAATTACTATTAACTCTTCGAAATATCTAATTCAACTTACAAACTAAAATAAATTATATCTTTCTCTTCTAAAATAAATCGCCAAAAAGAAATTGGTAACTGTAATATCTTAAGAATATAATTAACGGAGGGAATTTTATAAATAAATAAACCAAATTAGCATTCAGGAAGGCTGTATTTTATTCATTTATACAGTCTCTGCTGGTCTGGAACCCTGAATGGGGCGATGGTTCTTGCTAAGATAGTCAGCGAACACCTGGTAAGGTGCCTTTTGCAAAGGAACATCCTTCCAGAGATCCGGGGTCAAGTATGCGTACGTCTTGGCAATAGCAGCGTAGGTAGCCTTAGCGAAATTACCAAGAGTACACGTAGATCCCCTCGCGGAGGTATAGCAATCCTCGATACCTGCCATCTGCAGAAGCTTCTTTGGTACTGGAGCAGATACAATTCCAGTTCCTCTGGGTGCAGGAATTAAACGCACCTGGACGGATCCACACTTTCCAGTCACCTTGCAAGGTACCGTATGGGGTTTACCGATCTTGTTACCCCAGTAACCAAGACGTACGGGAACGACAGACAATTTTGCGAGGATGATGGCACCTCGAATTGCAGTTGCTACTTCCTTGGAGCACTTTACACCCAAACCAATGTGGCCGGCACTGTCTCCAATGGCGACGAAAGCCTGAAAAATAAAGGAGAATTCATAAATTAGAAAATGTCAGAAAATAAGTTTTAGGGAACTTAATTTTGTTCATTTTGAAATTAAATATGTACCTTGAAACGGGTACGTTGACCAGCTCTAGTTTGTTTCTGGACGGGCATGATTTTCAAAACTTCGTCCTTAAGAACGGGCCCAAGGAAATGATCAATGATTTCGAATTCCTTGATGGGAAGGGAGAAATGATAAATTTCCTCCAGGGTGCTAATCTTAGCATCTCGAACGAGGCGACCCAATTTGGTGACTGGAATCCATTCCTTGGCGTCTTCCTTGCCACGTCCACGACCACGACCACGACCGCGACCTCTTCCTCCTCGTCCACCTCGACCTCCACGGTCACCACCTCGACCGCCAAAACCTCCTCGGAAACCACCACGTGCGGCTGGAGCAGCGTCCGCCATACTAGAATAGAAAATTTTATCGTAAATTACAAATGAAACCAATATAATTCAAAATTAATAGGAATATTCCCTATCATTTTTTTTAAATTAAATAATACATTCTCTGATGAGAATGTAAAAATGTCAGAATGCAACACAAATTGAGTAACCTAAATTTTGACGTTTTCCTAATTAAAAGAACTATAAAATATAAATTTCAAATAAATTTCAATTAACAATTAAAGTTTCACAACTAATTATTAAAAAAAAAAAAAACAATTTTCTAAAATAAGTTGTGTGCCAGAATCGTCATAGAATAACATAACCTAAAACTGCACGTGGTTTGTGAAAAAATGAGTTATAAACGTCAAAAAATTTCAAAATTATAGCAAATTTATATTTCTCATAAGCAAAAGTATTATCGGATTCATAATTTATATATTTCACACGTCGATTTTCACTATAACTGAAGTAAATGTTGATAATTTACTCACGTTAATCTTTCTTTTAGTACGGGGTACAGAAGAAAGAGTGATCATGTAGTTTGCGTTTCCGGTATTGATTTTGAATGGCGACGCCACCAGCGAATGCCGCGAAAAATTCAAATTAAAACTGTGTTTATCTAACATTTTTAAATGTAACAAAGCATCCAATTACATTAAAATGTCTCATAATTTAAATTTGAAAACTAAAAAGCTCCAGAAAATTTCTGGTAAGTTTTTCGTAAACATTACGTAACCGAAACAGCCGCAATTTGTATTTAACAAATACATATTAACCGCAAACTTCCAATGTGATATACCTAAAATTCCAACAGAAATGTATACCACTTCCTGTTTAGTGAGAAATCCAACATTAATTAATCTATCTGCGAATGATTCATAGGGGATATCTTTATCAGCAGTAAATAGAACTCGAAAAGACACTTTTTAAATAGGCCATAATGAGTCTTAATTGTAGCTAATTTAGAAAAACTCGTTATTGCAATAATTAAAGAATCTTTATTACTACTATTACCTATAGTCATTTAAGGGTGTTAGATCTTTGCTCTAAACTCGAAATTCTTAATTTTACAAAAAAATGATTAAAACCAGTAAGTTTTTCGCTCTATACCCACAATTCCATTTAAAAAATGAGTGAAAAAATATCTAATTATAATATTTGTTGAGTAAAATGAGAAAATCGAATTTTGATGTTAGAAACCGAATCCAACACCCTTAATTTTCAATTTTTCTGGATTCCACACAATAAGTTAATTCTTTTGTTTATCCTTCAAAGTATTTTTTATGTACTTTGACATATTTACAATAATCTAATTCGGTTATTATATATTAAAAAAATAATTACATATTAATTTTTAAATGGCATCAGATTTTGTAGATAAAGAAATGAAAGAAGATAGTAACGATTTTGATATTATAATTATCGGTGCTGGAATAACAGGACTAACAGCTGCTCATGTCCTCCTAAAAAAAAAAGTTGGATTAGACGTCCTCGTTCTCGAAGCAAATAGTCAGTCATTCAACATTCAACTATTATAATTTTACATTTGAATATTCAGATTAGGAATTTGGAGCAAAATAATTCATTTCAATTTACAATTTATCAATAGAAACAATCGGTGGAAGAGTATTTCTATCAGATGAAAGTAAAGCTTTTCATGCTCATCCACTTCAGAAAAATATAATACAACTGTTAGAAGAATTAAAAATTCAAGCTGTACCGAAAAGGAAAACAGAAATGAAAAATATAATATTTTTAACGAAAGGGGGGTCTCTTTACAAACTTTCGTCTTCTGTTGCTGCTCAAGTTTATAACTGTCTCAGATCGGTATTTAAAACAAACAAAATTAATGAATTGATTAAGATTATTGTTATTCATACTTTTCATTTTATATATTTTTTTTTAGTTAAATAGACTTAGCAAAGATGTTCACTTCAAGACTTACACGAGTAGCGATCATGCTAAAAATCTAGCAAAAATGAGTCTCGATGAATTATTAACTAGTTTTACATTCTGGGGTACTGCAAGTTCACTTTGTCGAAGTTTAATGTTCACTACTTGTGGTATAAGCATTAAAAAACAGATTTATTCCATAAATTATAATGAACCTGAATTTATGAATTTAAGTGTTTTCATTATTTTTGCTCCAGGTGTGAGTAATCTTAAAAAAGTATCTGCATTATGGTATTTAGTTATGGTTCATGGAGCAGGAGGTTTTCTTCAAAGATTGAAAGTAGTTTTTGGAGATGAAAATAGTTTTTTCCTTAAGGTTTGAGCTCTAAAATCTAGTTCAAGAAATTAAAAAAGAGGAATTAAATTTAAAATCCATTTAATTTTTTTTCATTTTCTTTACTCTATATCTATCTGCTCTTCTTATACGAATTAAAGGATGGAATGGCTCAACTAATAAAAGAATTATCCAAGGAAATAAAAAGCAATCGAGGCTTTATAAAAAGTTCAGAACCGGTTTTGAAAATTCAGTTCAATGACACAAGAGCCTACGTGACTACAAACCAAAAATGCTACAGGTACAGTTTCTAAAATTTTTACTTAGTTCCTTAGAAGTTTAACAATTATTTTTCAAGATAAAAAAAGAAGCTAAAAATGAAAGCTTTTTATGTTGCTGACAGGTTTGTAAAAGCTAAAAGGAAAGAGAAGAAAACAGCTAATAGAAAGATAATAAAGTAATTAATAAAGAAAATAACTGCTACCATAAATTCCCGCTTAAAAATCTTTTTCTTATCAGATGTGATTACGTACTGATAGCAGTGCCACCCCCTGAGAGTAGTTACATAATCATCGAACCCTCGTTATCTCCCAATTTATCAAAGACCCAGACCCTTTTCGAGAATGGGACAAATGTCTTTTTTACTGCCGCATTTGAACGACAATTTTGGAACGATAATTATAATTGTAAAGGGGATGTTGTGGCGACTCCAGACTGTGACTCAAACTTAGAACTAGCTTACGATGCCACACATTCCGATGACGAATCGCGACCAGTTCTTGCAGGTTTCCTCTCAGAATCGGATTCTCAGACTCTCAAGAAATTCAAGCTTTTTGACTCTCTAAGCAAATCTTTTAAAAGAAACGTAGCAGGAAATTGCATATCTTACAGAGAACGAAAGTGGATGCCTTTCGATTCTTCTGAGAGTGAAGATGCAATCAGAGGAGGAAGTCCGATGAGTTTTTTAAATCCTTGTGATTTAACGAATCACATCAATCCCTTGAGTCTTCCCCATGAAAGGTTTTTCTATTTTCTGAAAAATAAAAAAAATCAGAATTACTTGTTTTATAAAATTAAATCAGTTATTTTAAAATTTGTACAAATTAAAATACCTATTCAAAGGGTTTTCTTCGCTGCGAGTGAATATGCAATGAATTGGCCAGGAACGATTGATGGAGGGATCGAAGCTGGAAAAATAGCATCTTATTTAATTCTTTGGCGAACAAGACCTCAATCTCTCAATCGATCGGATTTATCTTCCTTTCCGTATGAAAATAAAATATAAATTTTTCGTTTAGTAGATCCTCTAGCATCGAAATCTGAAATTCTAAAATATTTTATACAGCACTTACACCACAATATTTCACCAAGTGCCGGTAGAATTTTCTCTAATTTACTACATGTGCCTAACAGCGAATATTTTCATCTTCTGGTCTTTTTTCAAAAGAGCTTATTAGCTCAAAGTAACGCAAGTAACTTTTACAGAAATCCTGTTTTATTAAAAATAATTAAATATACGCAGACCTCATATATCGTTCCCTATATTTCCTATTCAAAGTATTTCCCAGTTTCTCCATTTATTGGATTGAAAATTCAACTACTGCACAATTTTTCTAAAATTCTTCATAGGGACTGTGAGGCCTGTATACGTTAAAAATAAGCATTACAAAAATATTTACATATGATATTTAGGTATTCGTGATTTACTTATTATCAGAGTCGAGTCTTTTTTTAAAGCAGATAAGACTTTTAGAGTGATAAAATCATAAATCACCGTTCAGAAATTCTGAAGGGGATATCAACTGATTATACTATCTTTAATTAGTAATGGTGCAGTTCTGAAGAGAAGAAGTGTTTTTTTAAATGATGGAATTAAAAACTTTACCTGGGTTCAACGAAATCAAAAAGGAACTAAAATTTGACGGGGCAAGTATTTTAAATAAAATTTTAAAAATTAATATAAATAAATTAAGTCCATTTGCTAAATTTTATCTGACTTGTATACTATTTTTATTACGAAGTTTTGGGACTGGTTTGTGACTTACAACGATGTACACACTCTGTGGAGAGCACAACCTACACATTTAATTGTGTCTACATTATTTCTCGTTGGTGGTCTCCTCACTTTTTATCACGGTAATATGAACTAGAAGAGTCCAAAAATGTTATTCGAAACTAAAATTTGTATATCCAATCTGAAAACACTTCCAATAATAAATGCGAAAGAATTATAATTTGAATCCTTTAATTTTGATGAAAGCAAAAAATTTAAGGAAGTGTTAAAGTGAAATAATTTCTTTTGGACTCTTTTTAAAATCTACATCCTCAAAATCGAAAATTCTAAAAGCACTGCAATTACACACAAGTGTTACAAACATTTTTCAATCACTCTAAATACGAAATCCAAAGTACACTCATCAAATTTGTTTCCAGCTCTGAAATCTGGAGTTCGATTTATCCACTTATGGATTGGGATAGTTTGCCATGGATTAGTTGTAGAAATCGTGAGCTACAACCTTCCTGATATTGACAGTTTCTGGCACTCGCAAACCCCGATTATGTTCCTAGGACGTCGTCTGCCACTTCATATAATAGTTGTTTGTAGGCACATTTTAATCGATGAATTATTTATCATTTTTTTTTTATCTCCCTGGATTTTCCTTTTTATTATTACTTGGAATCTAGAAAACTATCTATAAAATTCTAAAAATCCATATTGAATTTTTTAGACGCTGTGTTTATCTACACCGCATCAATTTCCGCCGATAAACTCAAATTGCCAACGTGGAGCGAACCTTTTGCAGTTGGATTAATCGTCGTTTTAATCGATTATCCTTTCGATCTGATGGCTGTTAAATTTGTACATTGGACGTGGCATGATACCGATCCTAATATTTTCGATCGACATTATCACATTCCATGGAATTCTTTTTATTTTCATGCCACTTTCGCTGCGGGCTTTACTTTCTGGTTTCATTTCACTAGAAGACTTTTAATTCCAAACAAGGATAGATGGACGCCTGGATCGTAATTATTAATTTATCAGTCTTGAATTATTATGCGCTCTGAAAAATTCTTCTATGAATTTTTTATTATTTTATTGGACAAACTACTTTTACTCTCCACATATTGGAATAAGTCTTTAAATTAAGGAAATTATTTATCAATCTATGACTAATTTATTTCCGATCGTAAAAACCATTTATAAATGGTTAAAAAAGGTTGTACTTTCTATCAGATGAAATATGAAAAGTTCTCATTTTAACTCCTTCAAACCTTTTTTAATTTTTACAATTCAACAATTTCTACGATCTGAAATAAAATTAGTCACTTCGAAAATAACTTCTTTTATCACTCGTAGGTTTTCAAAGGAAATACTCTGCACTCTAATAGCCTCACTTTTGGGTATGCCTACCGGTGTGCTACTATTTATACCAAATTACCACGTTTTGCACGACATATACAATTTGCATTCAGAAGTAACTTTTTATCTACTATTCTCCACATTCGTCGTTCTGACATTAAGTGGTCTCTTGACTCTAAAAACATTACCTCAGCACTCTAGTAGTTTAAAAGATTATTTACTTGTGGCCTACTTAGCCATTTATTACCTAATATTCTTTGGTAAGTTTACACAATTACACAGGATGAAATTGAATTCAGAAATAGATTTTCTAAAATTTGATTACTCATTAAAACTCTATACTTTAAAATTTTAAAACTCTAAAACCCTTTTTAATAATTTAGGAATGGCTTTGATTGGAGATCCAACTTCCGAAGTGTCGATAGGATTACATGAACCGATTGGACCATGCGATGAAAAAGTGGCGTTAAAAACAGCCTTTGGACAAACATTGTACAAAAGAAAATATCTTTGCGTAACCGATTACGATGAATCTTACTTCGATTTTTCTTGCCTCCCAGAAGGAAAACCGGTTGGGAAAATCGGAGAATATTACACGATTTGCGGAACGCCTTTCGAAAACAGAGTCGAGTATATAATTGTGATGCTGACAATAACTATCCTCGCAGCTGGAATTTTCTTCAACATATTTCTTCGTACGAATGTAAATAAGAATACTCTCAAGAAGAAAAACTAGAAATTAATTTATAACGCTAGAGATTTTATACGAGAGTGAGAAAAATATACTTATAATTGTGCTGGATATACTTCAAACGTGATTTGCATTCAAAACTCTACCTTTAGAAGGTCCTGTGATATTCTATTAGTATTTATACTATAATTTATCACTCATATCAACTCGAGTTGATATGAAAAATGGATATCGCAATGCTTAAGCAATGGAAGTATCACAGTCTTAAAAAAATCTTATTTAAAATTCCCGAGAGGAAATTCTTCGAAAACTCTTTTAAAATTGATTTAAATGATCTATTTTTAAATATTATTATTTTTAAAATCTATTAAACTAACTTGACTTTCAGAAAGGCAGTTTCATAATTAAAATCAGAAATTATAAATTAATAGGAATTCAAACGTGGGTATTGAGATATGTTATTGCAAAAGCTGCAATCGCCAAGATAATAGCAAATAGCAAATATTTTATCCAGTTTTTCGAACCGGATTTCAATTTATCGCTATTGTGCGACCTATCTTTCATTTTTCGACGAGGTTTGAATTTTTTTTCAAACATTTCTATTTCCCTTTGATTACGAAGTTCCTCTTCCTTATTTTTCTTCGCTATTTCGATTTCGCGAGCTCGTTCTAATTCCTCCTTTTTCTGGCGACAAATTTCATCGCATTCAACGAGGCCTTCACTCTTGCGAATTTGAATACAGGAGAAATCCTTTTTAAGTCGCTTACATTTACACCAAACCTTGACTTTCTTATTGCAAGACTCAAACTTTAAACAGGGACCTGGATGGCAAATGTCCACACACCGATGACCACAGGGATACTGCAATAGATTATTATTAGTTATGAACTTAATTACAAAAATTCAAATAGATAAGCATCATATTTTAAAAGTTACTGAAAGTATGTATTTTCCACTCACATTTTTCGGACACTGGTTTCCACATCTCAGCATTTCCTCCTTTTGGTCCTCCGTCGCAGAAGTGAGTTCAGCACACCTTTTATACAAGAAATTAATTCCACAATGGCATCCAACTCTCACAAGCTGCTTACAAGGAGCACAAGGAGCTGGATGACATGCCTTAAGACAAGGATGAGTACATCCTTCGGGTCTAGGAAAAGCACAAGGCTTCTCACATTCCATACACCTATCCTCTTCACTTCCGTCTTCTCCCAAGTCAACTTTATGACAAAGCTTCTCACAATAGTGATTCGTACAAGTCAACAATCTGCCACATTCCCTCAAACAGGAACTTGAAACCGCCTTATGACAAGGCCAGGGTAGTGTCTCGTGTCCTCCTAAACACGTTACCATAACCGAAACCTCACAAGGAGGACAAGGAAGTGTCTTCTGCTTCCACTGCTCCTTTCTATTATTATCCCAAGGTGCAGTTGGCTGGGAATTAACTCCATTAATCTTAACCTTCATCCAAACTTTTGTATGACAAGTCGCAGGACAAGTGTGTCCACATTTCTTATGAACCAATCCACAAATTTTCTTGCAAGGTGGACAATAACCCTGGTGACATTTATGTGATTCTCGTTTCGGGTGATGACAAACTGGTGGAATCTTGCAAAGTTTGTTGCAAGTCGGAGGCTTGATTCTTTTAACAGATCCACAAGGAACTGTGATTTTACTACTTCCACATCTACACTGAATCACATCGCTTCGAGTGCAAGGATAACAAGGTCCGCTATGGCATGGAGCAGCACACTTGTGTTTCTGGCAGTTAAGCTGGTTGTCGCAAACTTTCTCGCAGACGTTGAACGTATTTTTAATCAAGCAGTCGCAACACTTTTTATTACAATGATGTCTTCCACAAAGTCTCCACTGGGTGCATTTCCTATTACAGTGGAACTCCTTTGTGCAAGCAATCTCTTTCTGGAAACTTCCACATCGACAGGTTTTGATCACCATTTCTAGACACTGTCCACATTTTTCTGTGTGGCATCTCATGTTGCAATAATGACGACCACAGTCTAAAAGTTTGCCACAGGTATCGCCACAGGTGGGAACATGTACCTGTTTACAAGAAACGGCGTATTTCTTTTTTCCACAGGGACATGTCCTGTTTTTTTCTATGGGACATCCCTTGCAGTCTCCAGGTTTGTGGCAAAGACCTTCACAGGTGTGAATATTACAAGGAAATTTACGACCACAGGGTTTGTCGCAAAACCAGTTGGATTCGTTACAAGGTCGAGGTTCGCTTTTAGATTTACAGTTGCAGGAAGCGAGTACAATTTCGGTACATGGAGGACACTCTTCTTTGTGGCATTTTTCCTTGCAACTGTGGTTGCAGGTTTTGTAGTTCTTTCCACAGATGCTTCCGCAACTCCATTCTTTGGCGTTACAACGACGAGGACGAGCTGGTTGTTTACCACAGAAGCACTTTGTGGAGACAGTTTTAGGGCAGGGAGGACAGGGTCCTGGATGACAGAGGAGAACGCATTTGTGTCCGCAATTTGGTTGAAGTAATTTTCCACAAGTTTCGCCACAGGAGTGAGGAATCGACCAGGGTTGGTAGACTGGGTCAATGGTATTTCCACAGAAGCAGAAATATTTTGTTGGTACCTCGTCCTCCTGGTAATCAGTTCGGCACTTTGGACTGAAAGAAAAAATGTAAAAGTTAAATTAATGATTTATTTTAAAATGCTCGATTTGCTTAAATATGGATAACTTACCATGCCCACTGGGGAGTGATTCCTTTTTCTCGTTTGTAACTTAAACTGTCACGAATCCAATGTTGTATGCAAGGTAAATGCATGAAAGTGAAACACTTAACGCAGTTCCATATCTAAAAAATAAATAAGTACTTTTTGCAGGAAACGAAGAATTCGAAACCTACCTCAAAATTAATTTTTTCATCTTACATAAAATGTATGAAAATTATACATTTTTCGCTCTGCACGCATATTTTTATTTCAAAAATTAGTATCACTACAGATCGAAAAAAATTATAATTATAATATTTGTTATGTAAAACAAAGAAATGGAGTTTAGAGATTAGAACTTGGTCCCAACACCCTTATCTTTAGAATAAAATCATAAAAATAAACTATTTAATAATGAGTTGAACATAGTCGTACCGCGTCCGTTTTCTTCACAGACGAAATACAAATTAGGCAAATTGCTCCTCCGGAATGCAAAACGTCACTTAGATACGAAAGTGTCTTTTTTGTATCACCACCTTCGTTCTGGTATAATGACAAAACTTTGTCTACAGCTTCCTCTAAAACATTTCCATTTTCTTCCTCTTCACTGGAAGAATCCAGTAAGTCGTTTGCCACTAAATGTTTTTCAATCGCTGCTTGATTCTCCGCCTGAGCTCGTTTAAATTTCCTCATATTTGAAAACAGCTGATCCTGAAACAATTATTTTACTGGTTATACCTTATATTATAATGCTGCTAATATTCTACATAGAAAAAAATGTTACAAAATAAAGACAAATTAGCACATGAATAAAAAAACAGTTCACTAAATCAAAGTCGTTGACCGACTTTTAAAATCAATATTATTTCCAGGTCATGGAAAATTGTTAACTCAAAAGAACTTTCAGAAATGGCCTGACTCTTAAACTAAAAAAATTAACTTATTTTAGAATAAGCATAAGGAATCTTTGAATCTAATTTATTGAACATGTTTTTTCATGAGCACGCCGAACAATAAACATAAACATTCCAAAAATGTTATGACTGAATGAATTCGTGTTTTTTATTTTCTGTATTTCTAATTATTAATGGTAATATTAATTACTAATCAATTAATGGTTAAGAGAAATAATTAAGTAATCTGTATATTAGTTGTAACTATTCAAAATGAAATTTGTTTGAATAATGATTAGAAATTAAGTTACACTCCATCACGAAATGATTACGTGGACTTACTTCTTCTATTATTGTTATCGAATCTCTCTTCTCCTGTTTTCTATCAATTACTTGTCTACAATCTTGTCTTTACATTACTTGACACCACTTATTTACTCATTATTGCTCTCAAATAATTGAATAAATGTGAAAAAAACATATTAACGCAATCAAAACTCTCCTTGGAGCGGAAGTTTCTAGCAAAGTAAGGTTAGGTTGTCTTTGTTGTCAAAATGGTGAAAATGATTTCGTCTGCTATATAGCTGTTGCTAGCCGACAACAAAAATCAATAATTTTTCTATAATTTAATTGACTTTAATTGCTGGAATATTAGAATTTTATAAATAAATGTAATAATAAATTACCAAAGGTAAAACATACTTTTTATCATTATAATTTTTACAAAAAATTGTTTAATCTACTTTTTTTTGGAAGATTTTGAGATTATAGAAAACCCTAAAAGGCTAAAATCCCTAAACTCTGGGGTGTCATCGGTGTCATGGGTGTCATCAACTACATCAATGTCATCAATCAAATTTGTAGGTTTGAAGAAAATTCTGATTGGTCAAGAAGCCAAAATTGAAACTCGCGCCAATGAAAATGATTTGGAAAAAGCAGACGACACGGCAAGTTTGGCAACGCTGCATTTCTTGCATTTTTAGCATTAGAGACGCCATCGTTGCCATCATCAAAGGAAAAGGTGACCGGACGACGAGGTTGTCCGTGTAGTGTAATTGTCAGTTTGTCTTTCGCGTCTCTCATATAAGCATAAGTAAAAAGTAAAGAAAGTATATTTATTTCGAGTGTATTGAGTCTTACTAGTTAACCTAAATAAAGCACAAAAGTTCTTACGATGGGTGAAGACACGCCGAAGCAAGAAACTAAACCTGTGCCGCAACAGCAAAATGCAAACGATAAGAGCAATAACGATAAAGCTCACCCTGGACCTGGAATTGGTGGAGGTCCCGGAGGTCCTGGCTTTGGTTCAGGTGGTCCAGGATTTGGTGGTCGAGGTGGCCGAGGAGGTGGACGTGGAGGACCTGGAGATCGTCGAGGAGGTTCACGATTTTCTGGTGGTCGTGGAGGAGGACCAGTGGGCAGAAACATGGATGGACCGGTAAATGTAACTTTTATTTTGATTACATATTAAAAATATTCTTTCAATAACTTATAATTAATCGAAGCAATATGATTGTCTTGCGTATTAATAATCGTCCAATTATTCCAGATTTTGTCCCGCTTTATAACTTGTTACATTGATTCCGAAATTTCATACATTTTCTGTACTACATTTTCACTTCGATTGCTAAATATCTCAAGCGAGTCATATTTGTTCGATATTTAGTGAACATTTAATTTGCTATTTTTATAAAAACATTGTTCTCAGTCGTATATGAACTGTAGATATGATAAATGTTATAATTATGATCTTTCATTCGAATTTTTCTTCATAAATGGTAATTTTGTTAATGGAAATTATTAACGTGAAATAATGTTTGAAAATTAATGAAGAACGTTTCGAATTTCATTGTGAAAAATATAATTTATGTAGAGAAATGGAGCGAAGAATTGTAAGAGTACGAAAGTTTGATGTAAAGATTATTTCTTTTATAAGGGAGTTTCTTCGAACCCTAAGGTAAAAAATGCGAATTCTCTCAATAACGAAAGGGATTGAATTTGCATACATCTCTTTCATTCGTATTTACTCCCCTTGAATCTAGATTCCCCCATATGAGACTTTAAAGAAGCTCACCCCCATATATCTCATGTCTACTCCCCATGTAAGCATTCAATCAAAGAGGGTAACGTTTCGATAGAAATATTGATTTTGTCAGTTACTGATGCTGGATAGAGTACTCTCGAATATTGGGAAACATACGCCGCTTTTTTTAAAATTATATATTCTAATAAATAAGAAAACAAATTTTCAAAATAACAAGTAACAAAAGAACCAATTTTTAAATTTCAGGGGATTAAGGGTATTGAATCCAAGTTCTAACTTCAAAGTTCGATTTAATCATTTTACTCCACAAGTATTATAATTAGATATTTTCTCGCTCTGTAGTGCTACTCTGTTTTGAAATAAAAGTTTGTCTATAGAGTGAAAAAGTATTTAATTATAATATTTTTGGAGTAAAATGAAGAATTCGAATTTTGATGTTGTTAGAACTTGAACTCAACATCCTTAAAAACGCATAATTTTTTAACTGCGACCCTCGTGTATAAAATATTTAATAAATTCCCTTTTGTTTTTGTGTTGTTACAGAAGATGAACGACATGGATGGTGGAAATTCTGAAGGGATGGGAGGCGGAATGGGCGGTGGGATGGGTGGAATGGGAGGTGGAATGGTTGGCCGTGGAGGAATGCGCGGTAGAGGACGTGGTGGCGGTCCTGGAGGCGACAGAGGAGGAATGATGAACCGTTCACAAGACGTAAGAATAATTCCTATTACTTTGTCAAGTAGAGAAAGCAGAATAACCATATCTAACTTAAAAGCAATATAATTAATTCAAAATCTTTTATACTCATCCAGGATCGATTAATGGAGCGTATTATGAATTTAAGTGGACCAACTCACGAGTTACCGCCACAAGATTCCACTGAGAAAAAGTTCTCTGGCAGAAATCGTCTTTATGTAGGAAACTTGACAAACGACGTAAGCGAAGAGGAAATTACACAAATGTTTTCTCCTTTTGGTGAAGTTTCCGAAATATTCATCAACAAGGAGAAAAACTTTGCCTTCTTGAAAATAGTAAGTTCAATCTTCGATTTAATTCATTTGGAATATTCATTTATGCAATGAATTTTTAATCTAAATTATTTATTACCTTGCCTTTAGGATTATCGTATAAACGCCGAGAAGGCAAAACATCAATTAGATGGATCCGTGCGTAAAGGTCGGGCTTTGAAAGTGCGATTCGCTCCTAGTTCTGCTACAGTCAAAGTAAAAAATCTCACACCTTGGGTCTCGAATGAACTTCTAGAAAGAGCCTTCAGCGTATTTGGTGAAATAGAACGTTCCGTTGTTATCGTCGATGAGAGGGGAAAATCGACAGGGGAGGGAATTGTCGAGTTTGCTAGAAAGCCTTGTGCCCAACAAGCAATCAGAAAATGCACGGATGGTTGCTATTTCCTCACTGCGTAAGTTACAAGATTATGAAGTATTAAAATTTTTTATGATGGATTCTAATTTTCTTTCAATTCAAGCATTTACGTTCTGATTTGCCTTTTAGATCTCTTCGTCCAGTAGTAGCAGAAACTTACGAGCCACAAGATGACATCGACGGCTACCCAGACAAAAATTTGCCCAAGAAGCACCCTGAATTTTACAAAGCTCGTGAGGTTGGTCCTCGATTTGCTCAAATTGGAAGTTTCGAACACGAGTACGGAACGAGATGGAAGCAGTTACATGAACTGTACAAGCAAAAGGAAGAAGCACTGAAGAGAGAGATGGTTATGGAAGAAGAAAAGCTGGAAGCACAAATGGAATTCGCGAGATACGAACATGAAACTGAGATTCTTCGGGATCGTAAGTTTTAAATTCCCTTTTTCTTGAATTGATAATTAAATATGAAAGTTATTTAAACGCTTTTTTCGTTTTAGAACTGCGTATGCGAGAAGCTGATAGGGATAGGCAAAAGCGAGAGTGGGAGATGAAAGAAAGACAGGCAGAGGAACAAAGAACACGTGAGGAAGAATTGAGAAGGCGACAACAAGAGGAAATGACTTTGCGGATCAGAAAGCAAGAAGAAGAATTGCACAGAAGGCAACAGGAAAATAATTTGTTCATGCAGGTAACATATTATTTTATAAAGTATTCTATTAATGAAACAAAAGTGTAAAACTCCATCTTAATTATAACCCTGTTTTTTGTTGTTACAGGAACAAGCATTGCGAGGTGGAAAAAATTACGATACAGTCAATAACGCAGATGAACGTGAGTTTTTACAATAATCTTATGGGAATTGATTATATTTGTTTTAATTTAACATTTTAGACTAACATGCGCCTTCTTATCATTTCAGCAGCAGGCAACTTACCAGTGGTAACGTAATCATTTTTATTCTATTTTTTATCCCATTTGTAGTTTTTTTATTTTGTTTTTAAATTCTAAAATCAGAATCATCTCACAATACGCCATTTTAAACGCTATTTATTTTTTATTCATATTTCATGTGTTTGAGTTTAGAAATTAAGGTGTTCTGATATAATTAGAACGCCTATGAGAAATACTAGAAACTATACACATGTTGGTGAAGTGAAATGCGCTTTCGCATTAATTTCTAAGTTACTTAAAAGGAAAGAGAGTTTAAATTAAATTATAGGTGGAGAGGCCTTTAAAAATTATCTTTCCCAATATTAAGTATAAACGTCAGGTATTTGAGTCGTCATATAATGATAGAATTCACAGAATCATTATGTTTAAAAAAATTTCAGGTTATGAAAGGAAAATTACAATTTAAAGATTACTACAAAAAGAAGCTAATTAAAAATATATTGAAGTTTAAAAGGGCGAAAGTTCCCGCCGTTTCTAAATGATCGGTACCTTCGTTTAATATTTTACATTTCTAAATCGTTAATTGAATAATTAAGCTTTTGTGTTTTTTTGTGTTTAACATTGCAATCAAAATGCATTTTGAATAGTTATACACAAAAGCTTCTAAAGAACTAGAAAGTTTCTAATGATAAAATATTATGCTTTTAATATTATATCTGTCTGAAAAATCGACGACTTAGTAAATTAAAGATTTTTTTTATTATTAATGCAGTTTAAAAAAAAATTAATTATACAATAATAGGTACGGTCTGATTAATAGAACATTTATTTATTAATTTACTGACTTATCTATTTTGAGATATGCACGAAAATACTGAAAAACTAAGCTATGGAACTGCAAATTGACTGGGAAGAAAATTATTTTATTAATTATCTTATTATATTCTAACACACATAACTGATCAATTATTAATACACATTGAACTACGAAAGTTCCAGAGCATTTATAACTGACCAAGTAATGCCCAACTATTCAAATATTAAACTTTCTTCGTCGTTAGTTGCATTATTTTACAATATTAAATGAATTGATAGTTAATATACGGGTAATTGGGAATATTGGGCGTACGATAAAAATTTTAAACATATAACTCGTCATTAGCCGAAGAAAAAATTTTCAGAATTTCTTAAGGGCATGTGGTAATTACCATAAGAGCAAATTTATTTTCCGCAACTTCACGCTCACAATAATAAACATTTTTT
>JAUESH010000015.1:7846020-7875534 GCA_032275165.1 Synergus magnus | reverse complement strand
AACAATAAAAATAATATTTTTTAGCATTTCAAACTCCGCGCCAATAGCAACCAATCAGATGCCGAGTGCGACGCATGTGCAGTACAGTGTGGGGCTCGAGTTGGGGCCACTGCAGTGGGATTCCGATGCTACGAAAATTTCCGAATCCAAACGGACCTCTCTTTCTATCTAAAGGTGTTAAGAAGAGAGGTCCGTTCGGATTCGGAAATTTTCGTAGCATCGGAATTCTACTGCTGTCCTGACGGCCCTGACACTTTTATAATACAATAATTAAATAAAACAAAAAATGCATTTTTTGCATATTTAAAAATAAAATCCGCGTTTTTAATTTTTGAAAAAGTAATTACTTCTTAATTAATTCACCTCGTAAGACAGGTAATTGTTCCATTTCCTTAATTTTGTTTTCTCCAGGATTATTGTTTTAACAATTTTGGATCCAAGTTCTAATCTCAAAATTCGATTTCTTAAAAAACATTAGAATTATATATTTTTTCGCTCAGTAGCGGTACTCACTATTTAAGTAGAATTATAGGTGTTAAGCAAAAAATGTCGAGTTTTAATGGTTTTAATACTTTCTTTTAAAAATGAAAAGGATGAAAATATTTAATTTTGAGGTTAAATTTAAGATTCTTCGTTCTATGCAGAAAGTATGTATTAAAATTATACATTTTTTCACTCTATATATAGAATTCTATTTAATAAATGAGTACCGCTACAGAGCGAGAAAATACAGATTTAGTTCACCATTGTGTTCAGGCTCTTACCCTGTCTTATCAAATAGATTAAAAATAATTGAATTTATTTTATTGCAGGAAAGGATGTATAATTACATTACGCATTTGTATGTATGTCTCAAGTGTAAAAGCTACTCTCCAATAATGAAAAAAACGACTCCGTGGCAAAAAAACCTCTACGAAAATCACGGTTTGCCAGATAATTACACTGACCAATCTTTTCTCGAAGAATTACGCAAAAACGTCAAGCCAAATAACGTGAAAACAGCACAAGCAATATCTCTAGGAGCCAGTGTTTCAATTCAACTCAGCATCGTAGTTTTATTTGTCATCATTTTTATCTGGCTAAATAACGAATGGACAACTCCAAAAACTATTGTTGGTTTCAGTACTTGTTTCACAGTGCTCGGATATTTTCTCTACACTCTGGATGTTCAAAATTTGGGAGAAAAAATCTCGAAAGATTTCAGAACAGCTTTAATATTTTTTGCTTTTGGATATATCTTGTCGCCCGTTTTGAAAACACTCACCGAAACTGTGAGCACAGACACGATTTATGCAATGACAATTTTCATGTTTCTGCTCCATCTAGTATTCGGAAAATATGGGACGCCTCAAATTTCCCTTTCTGACTCGCTCTCGATCACTTCCTCAATTTTTGGGTCATTGATGCTAGCTTCGAGACTCGCAACTTCTCTTCACGCTTTCACTTTGCTCACAGTTGCGGTGCAGTGTTTCGTTTTGCTTCCCTTTTTACTTTGGAAAATTAAAAAAAAGGTTATTATTTCAATTACTTTAGCCACAACGACTCTTTATTTTCTATCGCAAATTTCCCTCACGATATTTTACGTTTTCGTTGCTGCGACTCTTCTCATTCATTTTATTTGTCCACTTTGGTATATTAGGTGGCAGAAATACAAGGAGAATATTTATGGACCTTGGGACGAGGCTGTAATAACTTCTTGACTAAGAGCCCAGAATTTAGACTTAAAAGTAGGTGTACACTGATTATTGTAATTTTTTACAAGATTTTATAAGATATTTTAATATATTGAGGTATTTTAAATAAGTTGAAATTGTAAGGACACTAATTACTTGAGAAAATAGAAGCGAATTGGAAATCTTGATAGCGTTTTATTGTTCTAAGAATTATATATTTTGTTATATATTGTTTATTACTATTTATTATTGTTCTATGTTCGATAAAAAGGCTGATTAAAGTTATTAAAATTTTTATTGAAATAAATATTTTACAGTTTTTTGAACCCTAAAGGAATAGTATTTTACTTTGCTATAATAAATTGAAGTAACCTTTTGATTCTTCTGATCAGGGCTTCGACGAAAGATCGATCGACTGTTGTATATTCGCTGAGCGTATAAAAGAGCTGGGTAACAAAACTTTCATTGAAAACTGAGGCGAGACCTTGTTTCAGGTCAGAGATTAATTCGCCCGACATTCTCCACTCCGCTGTGCTTTCGTCCATTCCGACTGAATGAACTGTAAATAAGATTAATAACATTAATTAATTTAAATTTAAAAGAAAACTGCAATAATCACCTACTATTTAGATGCGTAAATATTTACCTTGTGATTTATTTTGTCGTAACGACATCTGCATCGTGTAAAAGTCTAAGTGACTCCAAAGAATATAGAGACTATGTTCAAGTAAAAGCGAACAATATTTAACATTTTGTCGTTTATCTTTAGCTTGTTGCCCCAATCTTTGTTCCACGACCATTCGTTGTTTTCCTACTTCAAGTTCTGCTTCCTCATTGGTCAGATATTTTTTAAGGTCGGCTGTGCTCATCTCTCTGACCATGTTAGCTTTTTTTATAAGGGAATCAATGAAGGGTAATTCTGAATTAATAAGGGCAATGGCTGCCATTAAATGTTCAACTACAATTCCTAATTGCATGCCTCCGGTTGCGTCTTGAAGTCTTCCATCTCTTCTGTCCGGTTTTTGAACCAAAATTGGCTCGAAAAGAACATTTTTAATTCGTTGGTTATGTTGCATCTGTAAAAAAATAAAATATTATGTTTTCGGTTTCTGTGAATAATTCTACATAATTACTTTATTGAATATATTTTTTATAGATGTACCTGATTACGAGCATAGAGCATAACATTGGCAGCAATTTGAACACAAGAAAAGTGTTGTTGATCAGAATCTGATTTTAGAAGATTTGTCTGAGTAGGAAGTGGCAGTGGTTGGAATTTCGTAAGCAGTGAGAGCATGAGTTTCTGTAATCGATAAAGATGTGCTCCTAGTTCTCTCATTCCTGTAGTGTCCCTTCCTCTATATTCGTCATCCTTTGCCAACTCTTCATCCACTAGGGCGTACATATCTGAAATTAATGGAAATAGTTAATTTATTATTAAAACGACACCAATAGAGAGAACAATCTTCTAAATTTGTTTAAAAAATTCATCACTCACCGATATTCGCAGATCTGGCAATAACTCCCGTAAGACATGCAACCTCCTTTAAAAATAGAGGGTTGGAATGCGGTAAAGCATTTCTCAATGCCATTTCCACAGTATCTCGATGGCTTTGGAGAAATCCACAAACTTGTACTGAGCAAGATTGATTTTCAGTTCCCAGGGTTGTAAGCAAAGCATCACAAAGATATAAAGCCGGCAAGAAAATTTGTTGATATCGCTGACCCACATTTGGTACAAAAGATGAGTCTCCCCCTTCAAATCCAACATGAACATCTGGGTGCTGATCAAAAACACACATGCTCGACAAACAAGACAAAACCTTATTTTCCAAAAGATTTTCAGCTCCCAATCTCGTCAACGCCATTCTGCAAAACGCTGCCATTTTCGCCTCGTAAAGATACAAAGGCCTCAAAGTCTGTGGATCTGGTTGAAGAATGCACTTCAATAAAACATCTGACTCCAATAAGCTGTCGATCATATGCTTCAAATATCCTCTACTTGTCAAATAAATGACCCAGTCGTTATTACAATCAAGCTCCAGAATCTTATCCAAACACGAAAGCGCTAACATTTTGCAAACATCGTGTCCTCCAGAGCAATTATGGCACAAAATATCCATTAGTTTATCTCCAAAACTATTGATAACCTGAATAGTTGCATAACGATGCGATCGTTCTTGCATTGGGAGAGCTCTGTATAAAGAATTATCCAACTGGCTAACATATCGCGAATCCATAACGTTTGCAGCTTCTGATTTTTCCAATCCAACAACGCATAAAAAGTACAAAAAGGCTCCGTACAAATGCGTTCTGACCTTTTGTGAAGCAGCTTCTGAATTCAAAATCCACTGGAGGATGTGGTTTAAGATAATCTTCATTGTAGTTGTACTCGACGGTGAATTAAAGAGACTTTCGCCTTCGGACTGCAGGACAAAACTGTTTCTTAAATTCACAAGAAGAATTAAGACAGTTCCAGAAACTAGAGTCTTAATTTCATTTAAAGCTTCACAGGACGTCATCTTCTGGAGGAGGTCGTGTGACAAATTCAAAAGAAGATTCTGTCTCTGGGCAGCTGGGAGTTGTTGACTTGTTGCGATCGAAAATAGGATTTCCGTAGTTTGGCACCAGCCTTCTACAAATTTAACAGTAGCGTAGGATAGAGTTTTGGTTTGATTTCTTTTTAAAGCGTAGGCAAGGATTGACTGTAGTTCCTGTTGCATTAATTTTCGCTGAGTGGCTGTGGCACTACTTTGGGTGACTGCGAGTTCTTCCGTTATTAAAGCGTGGAGTTTTTTGACATCTATGAGCTGCGGTCCTCCGGTTAAAGCTACTGGGACACTGCAACGTCCTAGGACCATTTCGACTTGAGATGGATCGAAAAATTCCCAGGATCTAGGAGGTTCTAGTTGGAGTTGAAAATCGATGTAGTGAAGAAGGTCCATCAAAAGTTTTTGTGAAGGAACGACCTGGGTTCGATCTTGACCTGCACTACCGATTAATCTCTGGATCAGGGAGTTTTGTAAGGATCCTCCTCCTACTCGCAATTCGATGGCTGCGATTTTTAGCAGCCAGGACATGCAGGCTAGTTCGGTTGATCTATTCTCTCCCTGAAATTACATGTGGATTTAGAAATAAAAATTTTGTGTCTTCACGTTACTCAACAACCAATTGCAAATTTAAATCATGACTAAAAACCTTACCTGAAATGGTAACTTTGAAAGATGTCTTTGCACGAAATCCTGATTAGTCGCGGTCCTCAAAAACCTCAACACAGGAGTAGAAGTCTTGTTATTCGCTGCTAAAGTATGAAGAAACCAGTAACAAGCTTCTGTAATTTTATCTCTTCCTCTCTCTAAAGACAACTCCAGAATTCCCAATATAGAATGCAGACAAGTTCTTGGAAATCCGAGAATTCCAGGTTGCTGAATTACCGTTTTCCTGATATCCTTACTGATATCAAATCCTAACAAGAAGTGGGATAGATTCGGAGCCGGACGAGTAATACTTTGCATCATCAGCAGCAAAATTCTCTCCTTACAATGTCCCATGTGCTGCTTTTCCTTATTCATTTCGTCTTCAAACTCCGTGTTATCATCCATATCCAGACACTCCACAAATCCATGTCTGAGGTTGGTTGAAAGGGTATGAGTACAGGTAAAAGTCGAAAGTAATTCTGAATCTGCACCAGGTTCACTTGAAACTGCTTGGATAACTCCAACGGAAACATAGGCATGTCTACGAAGCCATGAATTGTAGGAGACATATTTTGCAACATTGATCATGTGATCTGGCTTCCCAGTTCGAGGATTTACTCCCAGGAGAAGACGTGAGAGTCCAGTGGAAATTTTACTGGATGGAGTTCCTATTGATGATGAATCGATCGTCATGTACTGATGCTGAAGACGAAGAGCTTGTTCCAATATCTCCAGACAATGGAGGGTACTTTGCTCTAGATATTTCTTCCCTGGAAAGGTATCATATGTATCCAAATGATGACATCCTTCATCTAGGATATAAAGAATCACATGAAGAAGTTCCGAATTTGAATGTAGTTGCTTCAACAAATGATAACCAGGATTTGGATTCACGAGCGTAGACTCTCCACCCTGGAGTTCTACCTTGCATCCAACAAAATCTTCAACAGTTGGTTCATACTGTTTAATCAACTTGTTGAATATCTTCAAACAAGCTTTTGCCACTTCCCATTTTTCTTCAACACTTTTGTAAGAACGAGTATTAAATCTTAAAAAGACAGTATTTATAATAAAATACAAATACGGATCAAAACCAGGGTTTCTTTGACCGACTCCCAGAAGTCTAGGAATAGGAAAGTCGGTGAGGACATCCAGCAATTCCAGCATAGCTCTTGTTAATGGATATTCCTCGTTTCTCGATTCAATTTCTTCTAATTCAGTTTGAACACCTCGTGGTTGGTAGCTGCTAGTACTTGGTATCGTCGAGAGAATTTGGGCAGCTTCAAGACTTTGCCAGACGGTAGTTGCACTTTCTGGAGATCTAGCAAGAGCTGCTAAGGTTCGAACCAAAACTCCCTTCAGAGGGATTGGCATCGCACAACTCACTAAACCAACTAAGGAAGGCAGAACTTTCCAACCTGGGTGATCGCACAAAGCAACTCTGGACATTTCATCGTTCTTTGCTACTACCTGGACGACTAGGAGAACTGCTTCAAGACCTTTCACTTCGTGAGGTGTTATTCCCTTTGGATGAATTCTTTGACGATAGACTGTGTCTTGGGTTGGAGGCAATTCCTGTCGAAGATTGTAGTAATAACGACCAAGTGACGTGAAAAAATGGTCCCAGGAGATGGTTGTTGAACCGGTTGTGCCATTTGGTTTAAGAAAATTGAAAACTTGTCTAGCAGCTTGAGAGGATGAAGCCAAAGAAGCCAGCATTTTCAAATACGGAACGAACAATCCAGCCGGTAAAATTTCTCCTGCCAAGCGAACAAACTTGAACAAAGCCGCTTGTCTTGAGGGCAGTCGATTGCTATGGAGAGCACTTGGAACGTGCGAAGAATCTGAATGCTGGCACCAGTAATCCATTGCCAAATTCAAATTTAGCGGGTCCTTCTTGTACAATTCTGCGACCATTAGCATTAAGAATTCAAAGTGGTCGTCCAAATTCATCGGAGGTTCGATGCCTTCCTGCTGATAGGCTTGAATCAACCTCATTGACTCGTCAGCCCTGCTCCTCAACTCCTTTACTTTCAGTGGCATCAGAAGAATGAAATCAGAAATAAGAGTGTGGAAATAGCGGACATAAAACTCCTCATGATGGAAATGATCACTTTTGAAAAGAACTTCTGCGATGAAGTGAAAAGCTTTATTGGAAAGAGCTGCTTCCACTAGAATCTCATCTTCTTTTGTGATGTTCTGATTCGGACATAAATTTGGGGCTGACTTTATTGTGGTCACTGCTATCGCTAGAACAAATTGAATCAAGCCTCGTAGTCCTGCACTTTCCCAGACGATGTTTCCTGTTGTTAGTTTCTGAACTAGTTCTTCCAGCATTCCCCTTTCAGCAATGAGCGGCATCGATTTCACGATTTCTAAAACAAGGGATTCGAAATTGTAAAATTTTCTAATATTGTTAGATTAATAGTATAGAGTTTTTTTTACACCTTCGCCGTCCTCGCGACTATGAAGCGGGCTAAGATTAATAGCATTTAACACAGCCATAATCAAAGCTAACGTAACATTGTCCGGTCTTCCCTCTCCAACTTCAGATTCCGGTTGGCGATTTTGCAACAAAGATAAAAGCCGAAATGTAATCGTGCTCGGTAACGAAGACTGTGCTGACCACATATAGAGAATATCAGCCAAATCTTGTCGAGTGTCGTTGAAAAGTTTCATAACCATGTAATGATGCTTCGCTCCTCCCAAAGCTCGATTCTGTTGCAGTAAATCTTGTTCCTGTATATACAAAAAATTCTTATTATAGACAATAATTACTCATAAAGAGAAATTAAATGGATTAATAAACCACAAAACTCAAATAGTACGTATAAATAAATGTATCCATTCTTACCTTCGTAGGATCCATTTTTTCAAGTAAAGAGACAATTCTATCCAGTAAACCATCTTCTTGCAGTTTGTTCGTGTACTCTGTAATTTGTTTTGTGAGTAAAACTGGAATATCCAGCATCCAACTGTGTCCAGCTCTCGCCTGAACCAAAGTTCGCAAAGCAGTTGTGAGAGCTTTTCTACCATCGTAATATAAAAGAACGGCTGTTAATCCTCTCGTTAATCCAGGATGATAAGGCATTTGCAATTGCGCGGTGTACAGAAGGTCTAACGCCATGAATTCGTTCAGTTTATACATATCTGATATAATTAAGGTTTCATCTATTAATTCTTTAGACAATAATTGGTGACCCAATCCCGGAGATGTTATTCCTTCCACGTCGCCTTTGAGTATTTCTTCTCGACTCTTAGAATTTTTCGGCTGGAATTAAAAGATGAACAATTCTTACAAAAGTAGAACATGTGAGTAACTATTATTTCTATAATCCTTGCAAATTTAAAATAAAAAATTAGTTGACATTGGTGTACTTACCGGATTTTTTAAAAGCGTAAGGAAATTCTGTCTGTGATTTCTCAAGGCTTCTGAAAATTCGTGGAATTGTGGATCGTGAGTGCTCGAAAAGGATGTAACATAACGTTCCACGAGATTTTGTAACTCCTTGTACGGAGTCCACATATCCTGGGTATTTATTCGCTCTGAAAAAATGTATATTAAAACCCTTATTAATTTAATTTGATTAGAAGAGTTTGAATTTAAATAGTTACAAACGAAATATTTTAATTAGCTTTTAAGATTGAATCAAAATTATTTAAACTTATTCTATAAGCTGCACAAGATGTTTTAAATTTATTTTTAAATATTTGAATCTGTCAAGAAACCAGTAAGTATACAAGAATCCTTCAAATTCATGAAATTTTACAGAACACGAAAGGAGCAAACACGAATCAAATAACCAAAAGCGACTATAAAAAATTAAATGTTTCGACCGAAACTTCTCACAGAATCAAATAAAGACAATTGGATAATTGACTAAAAATCTAAAATTGATCTTTTGTTTAAAAAAAAACTATAAAATATCAATATTGTCACATGACGTGCAAAAAATTCATGCCGGAGGTTAGGAAACTTGCACGACTTTAAAAATGTCTTATACATAAAAAATTAGCTAAAGTTTTACCTTCCGTCATTTTCAAAATCGATCTGGTCTCTTACAACTCAAAAAACTCGACACTAGAACGTTTTCCTTAGCATACAAAGCATAAAGGCCGGTTTTTGTTTTTTGGGATTATGATAATGGCGGGAGCATTAACGAACTCAAACCATGAATGTAAAGAATATATGGATGGAGCACAAGCCAGTGGGTTGACGAGTCGTCGTCAGTAAGGGGGGAACATGGATTTAAGTGGGGGGAATCAGTGTATAGCAGCCATGACACTAGGGAAATTTCTTCGCTTTCGGTTGGCTGAGATTATAGTGCGGGCTTTTAAAAGTTTACGTATATCGATCATTGTGTGCAGTGTCAAAATGCAAAAATGTTGACTTGTGTTGTAAAAAACTGTAAAAACTATGTCCCTAGAAGAGGATCAGTAAAAATAAATCGTATGGAACTACTAGGAAATATAAAAAAGGTGACCTAACACAGGTAAAAACGGTAAAAACACTTGTTCATAAGTTTAGGTTATGTCATTGCAGCTATGTTTAAATCGTTTAAACCGTTTAAATCATGCTTAAATTTCTATGTTGTATATTTCTATGTTTGCATTCATTAACTTTTACATAAATATTCAAGCTATAATCTTGCAATTCAGCTATTAGAAAAAAAGTCTGAATCAAATTTAAAATAGCGCGCGGCTTCAGTTAACCAATCACAACCAATCAACAAATAGAGGCCTGAAATTTTCCCGAAGTAATATGGCCGCTCGATGCCCTCTTTGCAGCTCAGCTGGGTTCATCCCCCTCGCCTAAGTAAATCGAATACGAATACGAAGTGGAATATTTTCGTTTTTTTTTTTTGTACTTTTTTGAGCAAATTTTGGCACACTTCTGGATTATTTGATCATTTCCAAACAAAGAAACGACTTTTTATTACATGTTCGGACGTTTGTAAAAGTTCTTCAAATTTGTAACAAAAATTTTCTTTTCTTTCGTAACCTCTGAAACCTCTGTGAAATTTCAAAGTGAAATTTGGAGAAATTAGGGTCGATTCCGTCGTTTTGACATTTCTAATAATAATTGTCATAAAGTCTGTTTAATAAACTAAGAGAATTCTTCATCATAAAAAATCTGAGGGAAAAATCCGAAAATAAAAATTGAATGTAAGGTTATGCTATTTTTTTCATTTATAACAATGATAACAACTTTACCTTTGGTTGTTATTGCTTTTGAATTTTTAATACTTAAAAAAATATTGAATTTTAGGTTGATGATGAAATTTCAGAAGAATATTTTAAGATGAAAGACATACTCGTGGATAAACTGGCAAACGATTAGCATCAAAAATTGAGCACGATATTATGGTCCCTAGGATCTTCAGCTTTTTAATATGAAAATTGCTTTAAGGCTAACAGTATTGTGAGTATTTTGTTCAAAGAGGGTACTGGAAAATCTGATTCTGGCTTCATGGAGGATATTTGTTCTGCCATTTTTGAAAAAGCGTTATTATCTATGGAGAATCATGAAGTGGACTTCTCTGATGAAATGGTAATTTTCCTATCATCTATCTATGAAATTTGCCAATTGTAAAAGTAGAGCTTCCTCAGATTCTTAGAAGTTCTCCTTAATATCTATAAATTTTAATATGACTAGGTCAAACTGGACCTGGAAGGAGAGACGAGTACCCATCAAAACTGGGTAACTCAAATCGCAAATACAAATCTCTGCGACAAGGAAGACGGATCCCTTCAGCGAAGTTTAATAAACGTAGGTTTTGGCTCCATAATCCAAGAAGACTTCCGCGAAAAGCTGCAATTCCTGCCAACAAGTCCTCAACAACAAAAATTTTGCAAAGTCCAATGCTCTATTTGCAAAAAATGGTTCCTGAACAATGACTCTATGGTAACTCACCTAAAACTCCACTGCAGTGGAAATCGTTGCGAAGTCTGCGAAGAAAATTTCCTCGACACTGCGACTCTCTACACTCACATGTTAACCCACATGGGGATGAACTTGTTCGAGTGCAACATTTGCCAAAAAAAATTTCCCTCCAAATTGAGTCTCCGCAACCACATGCAAGTTCACTCTCTCGAAAAAGAATTCGAAAACGAGCTTGTAAAAAAATTCGACACAAAAATTCAGGAGGAAATTTACCACGAGAAATTAAATTCTACCCTCAGTCAAAATTCCGTCAAAGAAAGGTCTTTTTCCTGCGATATTTGCGAGGTGTCCTTCAGAGAAAAGGGGAATTTAAATCGCCATATGCTGACCCACTCCGAAGAAAAGACCTACAAATGCGACCTTTGTTTCGCTTCTTTTAGACAAAAAGGCAAGTTAAATATCCACATGACTTCTCACACTGGGAACAAACAATTCAAATGCTTGATGTGCCACAGATGTTTCGCCCAGAAGAATGCTTTGAATAATCACATGCTAGCTCACAGTGAAGAAAAACCTCATGCTTGTAATATTTGCGATAAGACTTACAAAAGAAAATCCGAATTGATAAGACACTCAATGGTTCATACTGGGGAGAGACCTTACGAATGTAAAGAATGTCTGATGACCTTTAGAGAAAAAGCAAAACTGAATTCTCACATGTTGGTTCACACTGGTGAAAAACCTCACGAGTGTCATATTTGTCACAAGGCGTGTGCAAGGAAATCTGATTTAAATAGTCATATGCTTTCTCACACTGGGGGACAGTACGACTGTACAATTTGCGAAAAGATTTTTACTAGGAAGTCGGATTTAAACAGACATACTCTGATTCATACGGGGGAGAAACCATTCGCTTGTGAACATTGCGATATGGCTTTTAGAGAAAAGACAAGACTGAATTCCCATATGCTTGTTCACACTGGTGACAAGAGACACGCTTGTCATATTTGCCAAAAGTCGTTCAAGGAGAAGGCAATGCTGAAAAAGCACATGCTAACTCATATGGGCGATCGACCTTATGAATGCTACGTGTGCCAAAAAACTTTTACCCAAAAGACGACGTTGAATAGTCATATTTTAATACACGAGGGTGAGTCTTCCTATGAATGTAGCACTTGTAATAACGCTTTTAGAGATAGAATTGCGTTGAAAAAGCATTTACTGACACATGCTGGGGATAAATTTAATGACTGTCCGATTTGTTTGAAGAAATTCACGCACAGATCGGCTTTGAATAATCATATTGCGAATTCGCATAGTTCCTGAAATGTTGCTTCCTTAAATATTGAAGGGGGGACTGAATGATTAGATTTTAGTCTCGAGATTAGAATTGAGAGATCAATGTAGCTTTGTAGAGCTGATTTTCTATTTTTGTGCAATCTATTTTATACATTATTTACAACGAGAGGAAGATACGAAATACAAACACAAACGTCCAGAGAATTATTTGAAGCTTCAGGCTTAGAAATGTATAAATTTGGGAGAAAAAGCTTTGTATTAGTATTATATTTATTATTATTAAGTTATTATATAATCAGGTGAATTTTAAGACTAGAATTGGTCTATGTTTCCGTCTTTCGTTTTAG
This sequence comes from Synergus magnus, assembly GCA_032275165.1. Taxonomy (NCBI): domain Eukaryota; kingdom Metazoa; phylum Arthropoda; class Insecta; order Hymenoptera; family Cynipidae; genus Synergus; species Synergus magnus. Next base: position 7,863,134 of record JAUESH010000015.1, on the reverse strand, counting down.
AATTAATTATTTTTGAGTATTTTTATTACTCAGCTTGCTTTCAAGTATTGTTATTGGTTGATTTTAATTTATAATTATCAATTTTTTTTTAAATTAATTTGTGTAAATTAAATTTTTTTGTAATGTCTTGCCCAAAAAGTGAAATTGATAGAGGTAGACATAATTTAATTTATGATCATAAATTATTTTGTTTTCTCGGAAACGTGACAAAATAAGGGTCTAGTCTATTAAACATTCTAGGTTTTCTGTGTATATGAAATGTGTAACAACTTATATGAGAATGTGTAACTTTTTTTACCTGAACGTACAATTGTCTTTGTAAATAAAAACTAGCTGTGAATTTGTATCAATTAACTTTTGTGCTCATTTAATGAGCACTTTACTTCCTGGAAGGAAATATAATATCAAGTTTGAAAGCTTGAACTTGAAAAATCAATTTTTTAAAAATTATTAATAAACATGACTTCCTTACTTTTCCATTAAATGCATTAATCAAACAATTCGTCTCGACACAAGGAATCTTTCTTCTTCTTACATCAGCCTTGAATTTTAATTATTTGAGGACTTATAGTCGAAAAATCAATTTTACAAAAATGATAAAAGTACATAAAACTTATAAAATTAAATATTTTGTTAAACTTGATTGTGCAATCTATTTTGTTCATTATTTACAACGAGAGGAATGTATAAATTTGGTTTGATTTGTTGAAATATATTTAAAGAAAAAAAAACTTTTTTTGGAAACTGGATTTTGTCCCCACTACAAAGCTTCGGAAGAACAGAATTTAATTTTGTAGTTTTAAATTTCGCGGTAAAAAGCCAATTGATTCTTGTGCCATCTGACGGAATATTTATTAATTTCTATCAACTACATACATATTTTTGTTGAGTGTACAGCACTAGCAGTGGCCGTCAAAAGTGAAAAGGGTGAAAAGAAAATAGAAAACTGACGAAAATTCCTTTTTTTTTACAGAAAAAGTGAACATTTTTTTTAAATCGTGTGCTATTTGCATTTCGAAAACATGGCAACAGTCGGAGAACCTCTTACATTAGCTAGAGGTAAGTGGAAAATTAATGTTTTTGCTACGCCCTTAAATGTCATCAATACACCTTTTACTGATCGATTAATCTCTTTTTGAATTAAAAAATAAATACTTATTTTTAGTACATAATCTACTATAAAATAATTTATTGTAAACATAGAATATGAAATAAGAAGATGAGTCAAAAATTGACCAATATAATTAGAATTATGCTGGTTTTTTGCAGATGTCAAAAGATCCATTGAACTACTAGACAAATTACAGAAAGGTAAAAATAATATTATTTTATTAATTCTCTTTTTATAATATCAACCTATTTGAAATAAATACAGCAAAGGTTTTCATGAAATTGACCTATTCTTCTTTTTAGGTGGCGAAATACCTGCTACAAAATTGGCAGCTTTACAAAAAGTACTCCAAAGTGATTTTTTAAACGCAGTTCGGGAGGTTTATGAACATGTATATGAAACTGTAGATATTCAGGTATTTTCTAATATTTACTTCTTGATACAGCTTCCCAACATTAATTTTTATAGTTAGATTTTACAAATGTACCTTTTTTTCAAATATATTTTTTAAAGGGATCTCAAGATGTAAGAGCATCAGCTACAGCCAAAGCTACAGTCGCTGCTTTCGCAGCTAGTGAAGGTCATGCTCATCCTCGCGTTGTAGAATTACCAAAGACAGAAGAAGGTCTTGGATTCAATGTAATGGGAGGAAAAGAACAAAACTCTCCCATTTATATATCAAGAATTATTCCTGGTGGTGTTGCTGATCGCCATGGAGGCTTAAAACGAGGAGATCAATTACTTTCGGTCAATGGAGTGGTCAGTTTTTTATTTAAATTATATTTTAAAAGACATTAGACGTCCAAAGCATTTTTAAAAGCAAGATACGAAAAAAGGAAATTATTTTTCTGGTCAGAATATGCTTTGAGTTCCAAGTGTTTAGCTTGGAACGTTAAAATCATGAAAAATTAGAATCATTCAGCTTGTCTTTTAAAATTGAAATGTTTAATTGATCAAAATTAGTCCTAATCATAAGCGTTTAACTTTAAATTATTGAAGAAAAATTTAATTTTAATTTGCAGTGTGTAGAGGGAGAGAATCATGAAAAAGCAGTCGAGCTTTTAAAACAAGCTCAAAACTCTGTAAAACTAGTAGTTCGCTACACTCCACGGGTTTTAGAAGAAATGGAACTCCGTTTCGACAAACAAAGAGCTGCTCGCAGACGTCAGCACGTGCAATAAGCCCTGGGCAAATTTTTCTACTAGTTCATTACACATAAAACTCACTACATTTAGAGTAGCAATCGTCTCGAGATCCAGAAATTGCATAATAATTATTTAACATTTAAGTTTCTTGATGTACTATTACAATAAATCATTTACAACCAAATACAAATTTTAATTTCTTTCTTATAATTTAGCAGGGAATGTTTTTCTATATATTAATCGTGAATCAATACGAAGAAAAACAAAATTCAATTTCTTTTATGTAATTTTCATTAATTAAAGTTCTGTTGTGTTACAACCTAGAATATTACACTTAAATTTTATAAGCAAGGCCACAAACTTAACAAATATTTTACATGTGATTCATTTAAAATTAGTCATAATAATGGTTGTTAGTCATCATAATAATAAAACATCAGGCTTCGGGTGTGAATCGTCACTTCAAACAACATCAAATCATTGTTAATTAAAAATAATACATTCTCTGATGAGAATGTAACAATCGAATTTAGTTCAGACACAACCAAAAAGATAATAATTTAAGACGTCTGTAGGGCAATAATTATCATTATCATCAAATAACAATTTCATAGTACTATACAACGACAGGCAGTACAAAGGTACTACATACTGAAAAATAATAATATCGCTTTCTTGTTATATAAAATTACAATATGTACAATTGTACATAATACACTCATCAAAAGTAACGCTCCAAAGCCCATCGATATTATTATGTTACTTGAATATAATAATAATTTCTATAAGACTACGATATACATATGTTACAAATTACAGCAATAATAATTCAATATCGACGCAACAGAACTTGAAGTTTGGCACGACATTCTCTGTAACATTATTATATGCAGCGGAACGAAAACAAAGTGAACTAGAATCGCAACACTAGAAACGCAAAATCTTAAAAGATAAATTAATTTAGCCAGTTCATTGGTTTCGAAAATTATAGTAATCGAAAAGTGTTGCATTCTTAATTCACCCAAACGCGACTTTTATTTTGATTGTCTGTGGCTAATTATATTGCTTTCGAGAACCCTTTAAATTTCAGGTTTTCGAACTTTACCTTTTTTATTTTTCAGCCAGTTATATATGTACACTTTTCATTATAAAAGATTTCTTCACATTTCGACCAATTATTAAATTTTTACCAAAAATTATTTTCTATTAAAAGCACATCACTATTTATAGAATGCGACTTCAAAAAATTAAACTTATAAAAAATTTTGTTTTAACTTTTAAATAGTTAATCATGGAAACTGCAAAATTCATTTAACTAACAATAGTTTTCATTTCGATCCAGAGGAAAATACATATTAGTTATACCTAATAACTTCAGACATTGATCGAAACGAGATTAAATCCCTCAAGTACCATTGAAATCATCAATTTATCAACATGAATGACGATGATTAACATTTTAAATACAAAAAAGCAAAAAATGCGAAGATCAAGTTGTTTGTAAAAACTGGCTGTTTGGAGTATTTTCCTGATATCAGGTGTTACTGGTGTATTGCTTTACTGTATTATCGTCGCTAATATTTTAACTATGATTAACTTAACAATTAGCTACTATTAGTGTGACAGTAAATGGCTTTTAGCCCCTAGTCAATTAGTTTAGAATAAGCTACATGGAAGAACAGACCTTCAGTCGTAGCAAACGGAAGCTAGTTTTAAAATTTTCAACTAATCCTCAAATTACGTGGATTCCACAAGACTTTTCTTCTGAATAATCTACGGTGCGATTACGGCTTTTAAGTAGTTAATCAATTTATTTGTAATCATTTTGTCTGCTGTGAAAGAAAGAAGCGGAGAAGAATGCCAGACTGTTAACAGAGCGATTAAAATATACAAAAGCACTGTGTTGCCAAAGTCGTACTACGAAACTAGAAAATTAAATCTATAACGACGCGATAACTTTAACAATATACTCATTTTTACGATATCACAGTTAATACACGTAAATCTTGTTAATGTTACGTCGAAACAATAGAAATTTCGAAAAAATACTTCCCCTAACGTAAAGACGCTTTGCCCATCAACCCTGATTAACAATTAATTTTGTTTGGTACTTAAGGGTAAAACTTTTTTCCAAAACGCACTCAATAGAAGAAATTGAAGCAAAAATGAAAAACCCGTTTTCAGATTGTACAAGTTATAAATTCATTCGTAACTTTGACAATACATAAAATAAATGCTTAATAGTCTTTTTTTTAAGAACTTCTCAAAAAGTAAAGGATATTAAAAACCTTTTAAAATTTTAACTTTAAAAGGAATAAAATTAATTTGATTTATAGTACGCTTTGGAAAAAAATGAGGATACCAAGCTTGGAGAAAATTTAAAATATTTTTACAAGGAAAACTCATTTCCTTTTAGATAGATATTTTAAAAGTGCTTATAAAAATTAAACAAGGTTTTCAAACTTTGTTTTTTTTTTTCGTAAAATTAAATATATGAGTAGAGAAAGTATATGAAAAACAAAATTTCGTTTTATAAATTCCTGCATTCCTTTTCGAACGTTTTCGCAATTGCTTATACTTTTTTGAATTTATAAACCACCAAAATGCGCTTCCAAAAAATCGGAACTTGTTGTGTTCGTTTAATATATGGCATTCTTTTCTGTAATTGTCTACACTTTCGGTCTAGACCTTCCTAGGTGATAGACTAGCTACGATCACATAAAAAAATCTTTGCAGCATATCTTTTAAATTTTTGAAAAATTGTGATTTTAAGATTTTAAAGAATTTTATTTCAACTTTATTAATTCCAATTTAGGAGAGCTATGAATTTAATTTTAAAGGCCTTGTAAATTTTAAGGAACTCTGAATGAAAAAACATTTTACGATAAAATTTGAATTCGAAAGTTTCAGTTTATATTGAAACACGGGAAACGTTTCAAATTTGGAAGTATTTTGGATTGTAAAGAATTTAAGTATGTCCAAATTTGGATGCATTCCGAATTCTAAGCTTACAAATAAGTAATAAATGACAAAAATATGACAAATATCCACTCGAATTAAAAAAATAAATAGATAAAGATGTGCTGAGGTGTATCGGAACAATAAATCCGAGTGCACTACATTGACAATTGATGAATGGTGTAAGCTAATGAATTGAATACCAGAAAATCGTTAGGAAGAGCTTGTATCACGCGGGCGGAGCCCTGTAAAAATATACCTTTTTCTCTATATAGTACTCTACACAAGAAAACCTACAAGGCTTGCAGTTCGAGACTCGCCTCTATCTTTTAATTTCCATTTTATATTTTTTATTAACCTTATTACCATGCGTTTATTACAAAAATAAGCCGAAGCTCCGGCCGATAATTCTTTGTGAAAAATAAGAGACCTAGAAGCGAATCCGAAATCAGTGTCTGCACTCGCCTCACGGGGACTACTTAATTATTTACAGCATAATTGAAAACGATCTCAAAAGCCACAGAGAGTAGAAAAGGGTGAAAACAATAAATTTTTTAACTTAAATCCCGACTTTGAATGAGCGTCTCACAACGGTATATTAATCGTCATTTTGTTAATGATAATTATGATAATGATATAACCTGCCGCACGCACACTGTCATGTCAATCTTTATCCCGAATCAAAACTGAATTCATTTCCTCTTTGGTAAAAAAAAAAATTAGTCCTAAAATTAAAACAGTTCTCGTACAAGGATACTTTGGTGTTTAATAAAATTTCGCATCGAATTCAAACGAGAATATACATAAATCCTTGTATTCTTTTGTATAAAATTTCTCGAAAATCGAAAGCCAGATTCAGTAATCATTCTGGATAAATTCGCGTGTACGCGGTACGTTAAATATATTCTCTTTAAATATATTATCAATTTCTCTAATGAATAGTTATCAATTTTATCTCTATACATATCTACAAAAGGAATCTAATATAGATCTATTATCATTAATTAAACTCTCTATGAATTAATATTTATATAATAGTCGCTCGCAACAGTTGTAAAGATTGCCAAACCTTCCTCAACGCGATTGCGTTTCTTTCCTGTACATTCAACTCGAATCTCTTGGATTCAAGTTCATTCATAATATAATATAATATTTGTAAATTGATATACAGATATTAATCTTTTAAAGTTACGTCTCTAATATTGCTTCAAGTTTAGAGCTACATTTTTCATTTTGGCATTTAGCGAGTTTCAAACCCTGAGCAACCGCTAATACCGGAGAATTGCGATTTTGTCGTGATGTGTAGTGCGGTTGTGAGACAAGAAACGTTATCTTTTAATTTAATAGTACGCTTACTTGGGTCCCTAAAGAAGATTTTTTTGCGAGAATGACAACGACAGAGTACCTATTTTCAGACGCGTTTGTTTTTTTCTTCTGAAGTGTTTTTCAGATCTTTTTTTTTTTTTTCAAATTTAACCCGCGCCTTAAAGAGGATTGCTTTGTAATTGTTCCGTTGCTATTTCGGTGCTTTGTTTGAAGTTTGTTCGCGTAATCCCCAAGAAATCGACGTTTAGTTGACGCAGTCGCGCGAACCAACATCGCCTTGTGATGTATTACCCTTTGACCTGTTTAAGATAACGGTTGCCCTCACCCCACTCTCGCCAACGTCGACGTCGCTTGTCACTGTTTGAATAGTCGTTGCTGGTAGATCTCTTTTTGGCTTTGGGTGAACCTTCGGATTTTGAACCGCCACTGAACCCTTGAGAATTATGCGCTCGACTCTGGTTCAGAACTGTGCTAACCCCAGCAAGATTTAAAAGCGCATCCGCACCCTCAGCGATCTTCCGCTGTTCGTCGAAATCGACCCCTGAACTCTCCACGTTCGGACATCGTTTACTGCTGAAAAGATTTTCATAAATTATAGAAGCGTCACGACGTTTAAAGAATTTCAGATTTAAAAGTAGATTTAAAAACCAATTATTGAACACAAAAAAATTATCAAAACCATTGTGAACCTTTCAAGCTTGATAGACGTGATGCAACTATACGTGTGATCCTCACTAGAGCTCCTAGTAATCACCGGAACGAGCTTCTCTGGTTCCGGCAGTTTTCTCTTGCGATCTAGACAAATAAAGAAATCTCTATAAAACACCCGAAGACAATTCATCATAAGAAGACGAAACTCTCTATACCTTTATTGTGGTTCAAAATAATAGGCCCATGCTTAAATGACATCATTGCAGCCGCCGCGGCGTCAACGTCGCTGTCGATTTCGGCTTCGGGACTGTCGCAAATATTGCTCGATGCGAGTCTTTTCGAGAGATAAGGAAAGAGAACAGGATCCGGAAGTCGAGTGCTGACACTCTTCCTCGGAATTTTTTCGGGAGACGAAATATTTTGAACTGTTGGGGGTGGAAAGGGAGCACGAGAAAGAGCTTGTATCAAATTCGGGCGATACTGAGCGTCCACCATCCATAAAGATCCCTTTCCCAAATTCTGAAAATTAATTAATTGAAATTTTATCAAGAAATATTAAAATATCACATTAAGATTTTCTTTTAAAGGGAGTAAAACTTACAGGTGCTTTTTCCACCTTCCGGAAGCACTTGTTAAGACTCAGGTTGTGTCTCACCGAATTTTTCCAACCAGTCGGTGCATTTCTAAAATAGGGAAAGTGGTCCAAAATCCAAGCATAAACTTCTTTCACCGGCAAAGCTTTTACTGGACTGTCCTCAATGGCCATGAAAATCAAGCAGGAGAAGGAATAGGGAGGCTTGCTATTTCTATGCAAATGAGGATCATAAGGTATATGAGTCGGGTGTTTGTTGCGGTTAGAAACTGGAAGATTATTATTGCTCAATGAAATCTTCGACTGATTACTTTGTGCCCCTTCGAATTGCATTTTTTCTTGGAAGATTTGGGAAACCTTCTGATGACTCTTGCCTGAGGATTGGAAGCTTTGACTCTGGACTGAACTCGGACTCTTGCCATTACTCTCTGAAAATTGAATAAAGAAGTGTTTTAACTTCTCAAGAATTATTATATTTTATTAGATATGATTTTACACAAATATATTTGATTTAGTACCTAGTGAGTAGCTATCGTCCAGGCTCGATACAGAGTTCGTACTTTCCGAGAGGTCAGCGCTGCTGTCCTCGCAAATGTTGTTATTTAAGACATTCTCGTCTTTGGCGTTCTTGGTGGGATTTGAAATCTCAAGACTCTTCAGTAGGTTCTGCTGATGGAGCCAAGTGAGAGAAGTCAAGTCGTCATCAGACTGATTACTTTTTTCAATTGACTTATCGCTTCTAGGACTTCCTTCGGTCAGCTCGTCTGTAGAGCTGCCTTCATTCGCGACATCTTCTTCCTTCACGGAATAAACAGCTTCTCCACAATCGAGTACGTGCGTGGCGGTCAAACCAACATCGGTTTCCATGTTTGATGTATCCGGCCTGTCTGGTGCCATTCTCTTGCTTTCCTCGATTTGTTTATTATCACTGCAAAATAAATATAAAAAGAAAAATTATAATCTGAAGATCTTGCAAGCTGCAAATCTTTCTAATTCCAAAAATTCCAGAATTACATTTGCATAAATGAAAAACGACCCGCCTTAATCTAAAAAACAACAATAAAGTTTTAAATAAAATTAATTAATGCTTCAAAAACTTGAAAATATCCAGTTATTTTTCAGATTGTGATTACTGATCAGGTTTATTTTTTTCCTCCTAACAGGGAAACATGTAGAAAATTAGAATAGTCAGTATTAACTTTCTTAAACTATAAATGAAAAAAAAACATCTATTATTGTGTAGTGTCACCGCTTAGGTGTCCATGATCCAAATTTCGAAATTATGCTACGATAGCTTTCAAATATTGCTAAACTCGGCGTTGATATTAAAAAATTAGTATAGTTAAGAAATATATAAGGAAGAATTAAATATTAGTTCGAAATAAATTCAAATCTACCGTAATAGTACTTTAAAAGTACTTTTGTTCCTACTATTCTAAGGATCTCCAAGAAAAGGGCACATCCTAAAATTGATGGGACTACTAAACCCCAGTGTGGACACGATGAGTGCTCAAATATGTGTGAACCCCTAGGGTAAAACATTGAAAACATTGTTTAAAAATTCAAAAATCGCGCAATATCTGTGAGAAATCACGTGCAAAGACATGATGTTATATTTACCATAAGGACAAATTTGGTTTCGCCAACTTTACGTTCGTAATAATAAATATTCTTTGCTTGAACTAGGCAATCTACCTCCGTCTGTATGAAACGGAGATAAATCGAATAATTTTAGCGAAGAATGTTATTATTGCAAACGTAAAATTGGCGAAACTAAATTTGCTCTTATGGTAAGTAACGTATGGCTCTAAGATCTCCTCGCCATCTGCGATGCAACTAGTGCGCTATTGGTGCAAGATCGATTCCGTTGCCAACTTATCACCAACCGGAGACACGTCACGCGAGAAATTAAGAGTGCTTTTGAGTCTCCTAGTGTTGAATGCGCTTGTATTTTTTTGGTGCACATACACAAGAACTTGTTTATCCGATAACAATGCGCGACAAAATGGCTACCCTGAATACGAACCAGCTGCACTGCACGCAAAATCTTACCTTCACTGAACTCATTTTCTACCAAATATGTTGAAATTATTCCAAAATAGATCACTTAACTATAAACCTATTCATAACCCCCGTCACAGTGGAAAATCACAGCTGCATCTTGCTTTTTAAAGAGAATTTAAAACATGGCGTCGCCCGTTCATGTAGTTTTGAATCGCTAATTACTTCATATCACCATGAGGAAAAAGGATTTTTCTGATATATTTGTCTCTCATTTAAATGTCATCTGCTAGAGTATTTAAACTCCTCTTTTTTCTAAGCGACGACAAGCAACGTGTTGAGAAAAACTGATTTTTGTTTTCTAATTCCTGAAAAGGAAAGAAACTGCACTCCTCACTTCTTTATTTTTTTTCATAGGAAAATTAAATTTATATTTTTGGATTGGAGGTACTTTTAGAATTATAAAATCCTTGTAATTAAAGCCTTGTGAAGTACACGATTGCATTACTTGTTGAATTCAAATATGGAGTTGATAATGGATTACGAAACTCGAGCAAGCATAAAAATGGCCACGGGAACGCTTGCACACGGCATCAACATGGTTGTTAACTAAAATACTTGCAAAAAAATAATTGTAAGTTTTCACGATAATTTGTTTTTGAACACGTAACAACCAGGCCGAATTTAGACAAATTTTCTTGCTCTATTTCGGATTTTTCCTGCCAATTTCGTCACACTTCGCGATCCAGCTCCATAATGAGAAACAGACAAGAAAAACACTTTTTGCACTTGTTTTCCTTTTAAAATTGTTATAAAGGAAAAGGTTGCAGTTTTTCTTGGTGAACTGAATTTCCGAACGAAGTGGGCCATTCGACACATGATCCAGCGTTTTGCGTCTCCCGTTTTATCACGGTCATTTCTTTTCCCGAGTCGCGATTTGATTTCTTTGCTGGATATAAATTTCCGAGAGAGTTTTGGATAAAATTGAGATGTTTTTTTCTTTATAAACTTACATATTCACTCACGCAGACGGTGTTTGGGAGTAGATTTTCTATAACGACGAGCATCTCAAGCACTCTATACAACACCCAGCTGATCGAAACGCCATATGTGTGACGTCATTTCTTCATATCGAAAATTACGATTGTTATTTATTATTATCGAATTTCGATACCTCGAAATTCAACCTTTTCGAACCAAAAGAATTTTATTTATGCATTAATTTTTAGGAAATAAAATTAATTAAGAATTTAGAACCCTATGGCGAAAAATTATATGTAAGTATAGATATCTTTAATTTATTGTAAAAATAATTATTTTAACAATCGCATATTTCGATTAGTAATTTATATTCGATTTAAATCCTTCTAATTTTTGTTTAAAAATTATAAGTTTTAATAATGAAACGCATAATTATTATCCCCTAAAAGTAAAAATATATTTATAACTGGAAGAAGGAAGGTTAACATTAAGGGCATGTGGTAATTACCATAAGAGCAAATTTATTTTCCGCAACTTTACGCTCGCAATAATAAATATTTTTTGCTAAAACTAGGCCATTTACCTCCGTTTCGTTCAGGCGGAGGTAAATGGCGTAGTTTTAGTAAAAAATATTTATTATTGCAAGCGTAAAGTTGCGGAAAATAAATTGCTCTTATGGTAAAGTATCACATGCCCTTAAGGGAATATTTAATTTGATTTAACGTGCCATGTGAGTAAATTCAGTTTTCGCAACTTTAGGTCAGCAATTATAAATATTTTACGCTAAATCTAGGTAATTTAACTTCGTTTCATGAAAACGGAGGTAAATCACCCAATTTTAATTTTAGCGAAAAATATTTATTATTGCAGACATAAAGTTGCGGAAACTTAATTTGCTCATATGGTTAATTACCATAGGTACTTAAAAAAAAATTGCATAATTCAGAGCAAATCTTTTATTTTGTCTAAAATTTTGAATCTCACAGAGATGAATAATAAGAATGTCATTAACCGTTGAATTGATTGATTGACTTACGAAATGCATTTTTGGAAATCTAAGTGGTCACAGCCGACTTAACGTTCAGATACACTTAATAGAGAAATAGAACTCGTTGGATAGATCATCATATAATGCGTACAATCAGGTCGTTTATTAGCCAGTCACATGAAATATTATGTCTAAATTCTTTAGTTTACACAAAATATTTTCTCTATGGATGAAAAACGACCTTACTGTAAAGTCTTTGTTATATTTACAGAATAAAGTCCTCTATAATTCAAAGAGCCAGAGCCATCAAGCTTTCCAAAGATATTATATAAAGATGCGACGATGGCCGACAATTTTTATAGCAACTTTTATCTGTTCCCATAGCTGTGTCGCATCCCCGTAAAATATATTTTCGCTTACGAATGAGTCGTAAACAATAAAAATGGGAAATCTATCAATCTAAGAGAGTTAATTACTGCTCAGCAATCTCTACACATATTTACACTCTGTCTTTAACATTTAACCTAAATAGTTTTTGTTCTCTAAGCTGTATATTTTTTTCAAATTCGAAACAAACAATAACACGCATCTGTGCCAAGTTACATAAATCAATATGTGAACTTTCTTATTATTTTCCGTACAAACTTCCTAATTACGCATTTCGTAATTGCAAATCTCATATTAAAAATAATATTAATATGTGACGCGATCCGAGAAAAGGGACCTACTAGGCAAAATATCGATTTTCGGATTATGATGCATTCTATAAGTTCTTTAACTAATCTTTTTAGAGGTGTAATCAGAAATTTTGTATCTGCATTATTTCACAAGATATAAATTATTGAAAAAGAGTTTTTGCACGCGTGCCTATAGCTCGAGATTTCTTCAATCGGTCACCCTGTAAAATTTCACTTTTGCCTAGTAGGTCCCTTTTCTCGGATCGCATCACATATACTGACAAAATTGATAACTCACATCAATTACGACTGTAATAACTCTCAATTTTCACAAGTCACAACTTTCGAAACTTACAACTTGCACAAATTACAATCGTTACAACTGACAACTGGCACTTTACAATTTATGGCACAACCCCTTTTTGCCAATTTCACAAAAGATTCTTCACCTCGCTGAAGTAACCGCGAATGGACTTAAAAAATTAAAGTTATCAGACAAATGAATGAATATGTTTTGTATAAAAAATAGAATAAAAAAGTTCTTTAGTGTAAAAAAATATTCTTATGAGATTTCAAAGAGTTTGAATTGTACACCGGAGGCCTTTTTTCGAATAAGCATGCTGAGTTCGTCACTCGTAAACATCTCATCTTTCATAAGCGTACCATTCTACGATTTTTTTTCTTATAACTAATTATTTTAGTATGAAAAACGGTAAATCATAAAGATTCACAGATTAGATTTATGGTATTCCCTTAAGAATTGTCTAATCTATTCTCAAATGCTAATCTATTTTAGTACAAGAATCGCAAACACGAACTGGATTTTCCCAACCACGACGTGGAACTGGTTTGCGATGTTGGGAACAGTCATGACATACTCCTCGACCACAGTCTCTACAATGATGCAAAGGAACCGTATTCGAGAATTTCGTCTCGCAAACGCAACAATGGGTTACTTCCGAGTCGGGAACCCAATAGGAAGGCCTCACTGTGTCCTTGATAATCGCTGCAATGAAAATTAGAATTTAGTTATCTACTTTTTTATCTGATAACACCAAATTAAAAAGTTTGACTAGAATTCAATTGTAGTCAATAAAAATCTTTCGTCCGAACTCACATTTGGAATAAGAAAGAACAGTGCCAACAGCGCTGAAGGTCGAAACTACATGCTCAGAAACTTTCCTAACACTGACGTCTTCAGAATTTTCTACTTCCTCATTAGAATTTGTATCCCTAAGATAACAAGAGTCGCAAACTCGCACAGGTGTGTGCCAATTCCTAGCTGGCACGCATTTTGTGTGCGAAGAACACTGAGCACAAAAGCCTTCTCCACAGGCTCGACAATGATGTTTTGCGTCAGTGGGTCCAAATAACATATTGCACTTGTGGCAGTGTTTTATTTCATTATTTGGTCGCCAGTAAGCCGGGGCGACCTGGTCAGCGACCCAAGCAGTTATTGCTTTCGTTGGCTGAAGAGAGACATTTGTAACTGCCTCAGTTAGATAGGAAACTCCGTCTACCACTCGTTGTGCTGTGTTTTGAGAAGTGAGAGAAAGACTCGCCTAAGGGAGATTAAAAATAATATTTAACAAGTTTAAAGAGAAATAGGTAAAGAAACGAAAAGCGAATAGAATTTGAAGCGTAAAGATATTACCGAAATTGGTCTCACTCAATTTGGTCTTACCATATTCCAAACGTGAGTAATTTCTGTGCGAACAGCAGCGTCCTCGGGATTTTTATTTCCATACCAGTACTGTCGGCTTCTGTAAATTTCGCCACACTGCGGGCACTCAATTACGTATCCGGACCAGGCATACTTTGCTAAACCGTACCAACTGTTGTCGTTTTGAGTCTGGGTTCGACAAGTTACGACCACTTCGTTCCCGTTTCCGTGACACTTTTTGCAAATGTAGACTATGTTCTCGTACTGGTGCTGGTAACGACATCTAGAAGGACGGAATGAGTTCAAATTAATAAACGAATTAATTAAATATTTGATTATATTAAATAATGTATAAATAATTATTTATTATATATTATATTATTTAATTAATTTATTAAATAAATAAAATAAATGATTATTTACCGAGTATCACTAATATGCGACTTGTCTTCACGGAGATGTCCCATACTACTTTGGCACCTGCATCCGCAACTCAAACATTTCACCGGACAAGTAAAGTACTGATCGGGAAAAAGAATATTAGAAATGTTCTCAATTTCCCCAGAGAACTTGTCGTTGAGAATTTTTAAAGTACTATAAACTAAATGCGGTTTTCTGGCGGATCTGACGGTCGTGTTGTCCACTTCGTTTTTAATTGCGGAGCGTAAAGGCTCGTAGTCTGTAGGTGGGTTGAGAGATTGAACTCCAACGTACTTGATTGAACTAAAAGCCTCAACTTCCAAGCGCATTTGAGCGAATCGAGTCCGCAAGATATCTTCTGCACTCTCAGAAACACCTGTAAATTAAATTATAGAATTAGCTTAGCTTGAAAACAAACTTACAAATCTAGAAAAAAAAACTGCTCCATGTAAAATAGATAAGAAATTTTAAAAAATAAGATAATTACCATTCGTCAGAGGAGTTGTGTGTCTAGTTTCATGAAAAATGATTATACTCGGTCCCAAATTACTCAAAGAGCCTGAAACTCCTTCTCTCTGTCCAACTGCCTGCAGAGCAGATTGAAAATGGTGACTGTAGGCCCGAGAAGCAGCTCCTAGGAATGTAAATAAGTCCCTGTGCAATCTCTCAGCACGAGTTCTATACACGACGATGTCAGACACTGCTAAAACTTTCAAGAGA
Source organism: Synergus magnus (assembly GCA_032275165.1). Lineage (NCBI taxonomy): Eukaryota > Metazoa > Arthropoda > Insecta > Hymenoptera > Cynipidae > Synergus > Synergus magnus. Next base: position 7,847,901 of record JAUESH010000015.1, on the reverse strand, counting down.
AGCCTTGTGCGTTCATTTTCATGTACAGTCACACCTGAAAATCATTTACACACATAAAGTACATAAATTATAAATCAGCACGAACAATAATAGAAGTCAAATAAAACTACAAAAAAAGATTAAAACTGAATAAACAACCTTTACCTAGAAGACCCTCTGTGTCCAAACAAATCACATTAAGCGTTGGATCAAAAGCAGCCCAAACTCCAAGAGTGCAAGAACTCTGCTCATTCGATGTCTTAAACACTTCCTTACCCCGAAAAAAGGTCTGATTAAGAGTGTGACTCTTGCCATCTCCTGTATTTCCAAAAATCGAAATGACCTTGATTTTGAGTCCCTTGTCTGTGCAGTTCAATCTGTCTACAAATTGTTCTGCACTTGAAACTTTAAGGTGTTCTTTTCCATCTATAAGAAGAAAACTTCGAAGTTCTTCGAAAGAAGGCATTGAGGATTTCATGTGTATTTCTTGAAGAGAGGGCATTCCGTGTAAGGACAAGTTTCCCTGATTTGACGGCATGAGCAGCGATTGATTTCCATCACGATTGTTTAAGGATAGACTGTCTAAACCTTCCATAATTGCTGGACTTGTCGCGTGAACTGGATGGTCGTGCCACACCGAGTGTGTCTTACTTCGATAGTCTAAAGCACTCATTTTCCCTTCTTTGGGGAGGTCTCTTTTAATGCATAGCAACCTGACAAAAGTAGAAAAAAAATATCTGCTTATAGTTAGATTTTATGATGGGATGAGTATTTTTTTTTCATTTTCATTCGGTGACATTTGGAAGACACTAGAATAATCCTTATAAGAAATGTAACATGAAGTGCCAAAAATATACATATGCATAAAGTGTATAAAAATAAATATAGAATAAAAATATACATATTCGTTTTGAAATGTTCCAACAATTTTTGTTTTGATATATAAAAGCGGAATAAAAATGATAAGTAATAAGGGTAACAAGTGATAACAAGCATTACAATATATATAGATCATTTTAACCAAACATTACCTTTTTTTATTGTTCTCATTAATCTATATTTAATAAATTATCAAAAAAAAAATCAACGCAGCTAATTAAACTAAAAGCAAAGAATTTGTCAAATATAATGACAGGAAAGGCAAATAAGTCATCAATGAAAATTTATCAACAACTGCGCAATTTCAGTGCAAAAATACGATCGAGATTCTTACTTACTTAATGTCGACTCAAATTGATTATCACCTAGTGTAAATCGTCAGTCTCACTATTTAATTTCAGGAATAAGTTGACACTAGAGGCTTGAAAGTATAGGTAAATTTTGAAAGAAATCCTAATAACTACGATGCAAAGACACGCAAATCCGCCATTACCGCTCGATACTAACTAATACTTGCTAATACTTCGAAAATATTCGCTGCATTCAAATTTTTTACTTTGGAAGGAAAATTACTATTTTATAAAACACAATAACTTATCTTCTGCTGACAAATATTTTAAATTAATAATCTATCCCTAAATTGCCAAGAAATTTGTTTTGAAACGCTTGTTTGCAGATCACCTGTTCGATGATGATATGATAAATCCACAGAATCACGACAGATGACGGCCGGAACGGTAATAAGCTTGACCAATCAAGTGTTTTGTTTATCAAAATAGAAAGTGAAAACGCGTCTCATTGGCTGAATTTACCTCTGCAGTGGGATTCTGATGCCAGCTGATGATGCCGTGATAATTTTCAAATCCGAACGGACCTCTCTTTTTAATACCTTAGGATAAAAAGAGAGGTGCGTTTAAAGGTGCATTTATACCTCTGTCTGCCCGAGCGGTGCAGGCGGACAATTGTCCGAGGCTATTTATACGACCGATTTTCCGAGGATTTTGACTGCGGAAAATATGAAAA
>JAUESH010000015.1:7824503-7842404 GCA_032275165.1 Synergus magnus | reverse complement strand
TATATATATATGAAATAATTATTTTAACTGCTTATTTATTTCAATTTTTAATTATTTTCAACTTTCCCGCCCTAATATTTGCAGATATTTGAAACTTTGAAATGTTTCAAAAGTTTTATGAAACTTGCTTTTACGTTGCATCATGATAAGAGTAAAATTTGGTTGCGCAATTCAAAATCGAATTTAATTTGATTTTGAATCGCGCGCCAGATTACAGCCAATGACAGAACATCTCCAGCGGCAATGCGTGCAATATTGTAATGAGGAGGTGGCTTTGTTTATTTTAGCTAAGAAGTATGTTTAGGAAGTGTAAAATTGCTTAGATTAAATTTAGAATGTAAAAGAATGTTTATTGGTTTAATTGACTAGCTTACTAATAGCAGGAAACCTGAAAAATGTGAATTTTTACAGTTAGAAATTTTACAATTTTGAATATTTAAATTTTAACCTGCAAAAGTAAATTCTAGAACCAAGTTTTGCAGAACTTTTTTTTTTATTTTTTAGTTTCCTCATTGTACAATAATGTCCGTTATTAAACCAGTACAGGTAAATAAAATAGACAGAAAAATCTATTGGATCGATGTAATGCGACGCAGGATGACTGATCGAAGGAGCATTTAAATTACATTACACTTAGATTAAATTTAATCACTACATTTACGTATGCACGTTTGCGTGAGTGAATGTAGATGTATGCACATTTATAGATATAATCTAAAATAATGCAAACAAATGAAAATTTCAGTTTGAGACTTTCATCCGTTTCTGAAGTCTGCCTCTGTATAATTAATAACTATTCTGCAAAAAAAGCACGTCCAAAATTCATTTACAATGTACATCTGTACACTCGATCTTAACAAAAACAAACAAAATACAGATTCCTTAATTAAAATAAAAAAAAAAACACTTGATTCCTAGCTGCCAATTCAATTTTCTACTGTCTCAGAGAAAAAAAAAAAAAAAAAAAAAGGAGGAGTCGGATCCTGTAACAAAAGTCTCAAACTACGTTAAGACAGATTCTCAAAAAGCATTAAGCTTCAAAGCCAAACAAAACTTATTCTGTAACCTTTTGATAATTAATTATTGTGTTTCACACAAGTTCAATTATACGATGTTTCAAGTGATACAGATGAATGACTTATCAAACTAAATAGATATGACTGCACGTATAAATGTGTCTTACTACACGTAACAGGCGATGTCAGCTGTTTTCGTAGTTTTTTTTATTATCATTTCTGGTTGGCTATTGCCTTGCAACAGTCCAATCGCATCGGCAAATATTTATAAAAATAAATACTTTGAGAGAACTTTTCATTTACTACGTTAATTTAATATCGGTATATTAATAAATAATAAATCAAATAAATAAATAATTTGTATGTTTAGCATCGTTTCGCGTATTTTCAATATACGATTTATAAAATACATCGACGGCTCTGAATATTCTACCGTCTTTATAAAAAAATATGTATATATTCGATTTCAAGCTTGCGTTTTTTCATTTCTGAATTCTCAGAGTGAGAAGTTCGATCGAATTCGATATTTCGTTGATCGATAAAAATTTTTTACAATCCTAAACCACCCGGGAGCACGAATTCGACTACAAAATTCATTATAAATGCCTCGCAAAAATGATCTGATGATAGAAAAAATCAGCTCCTTGTAAAAAAATCTAAACTCATGCTCTCAAGGTTTGGATATGGCGAATTACAGTGCATTTGGCTTGCGCTAATCACCGAAAAATTTAGATGTCTCCCTCGTATTGAAAAATCGCTCAGGGTCGGTGATTAGCTTTTGGTGAACGATTTGATTATAATTATATAATTTAATGCTAATCGATATGATTGTATCAAATCTTCGATATTGGGCGCATCACGTATTATTCTCTTAACTACGTAATACGAGATACAAAAATATTATTGTCTCTTTAGTAAACATATGTACCGCAGAAGACACTTCTTAGGATTTTTTGTAAATTTCGAACTGAAATGAATGCTTTCTCATAATATCCTGAATATTTTTTTCTTGAATTCGATAGGTGACTTTTCTTTTCCGACAGGTTTCGATTAAATACTTTCTCGTGCGTTAGAAAGCACGTCGGTTACGGTTGTGCGTGTAGTAAGGGTTTTTTTTACCCAAATATTATATCTTTAGATGAATTCTTTCTTTTCGATTAAGTACTTCGACTTCTTGCATTCGATTTCAATAACGCGGGCTCTTTTTCAATGGCGAGGGATGAAAAATGTAGGTGTGTCGTATATATAATGTTTTCTTTTAGGCCGTCGAACGCAAAATTAAAGATCAGATTCGCCGTAAAGAGCGGTGGAGAACGAGCGGTAGTCAAGAGCTCCTGGTGCTCCTCCGGGTCCTTTGAATGGTGGCATTCGCTGAATGCAGTATTCGGCTTGATCCGGTGGCAATTCTCGTCTCAGCTCGTCTGCCAGAATGTAAGGCTGAAAGCAGAATAGGATTTTAGGATTAAATTCATTTTTGGAGATGTAAAGTTTTGATTTTTTAATTTCTTACTCTAAAGCGATTACAGCAAAACTTCAATAATGTAAAAAAATGAGAATACCTTGTCTCCAGCGAGAATGCGGAAACTGTCTATAACTTGTTCAGCAGTGTCCGTGTCCGTGGATTCGCGGGTCATGAAGTCTAGGAAGGCATCAAACTGAACGTAGCCAGAATTATTGGGGTCAACAATAGCAAGGATGCGTTGAAAGTCAATATCGCCTTGCCTATCTTTTCCAATCGAGTATCCCAAAGATACAAGGCACGATTTGAATTCATCTGGAGCCAATCTTCCTGTCCTGTTTTTGTCAAAGTGGTTGAAACTGCTTCGGAATTCACTTAGTTGCTCTTGCGTTATTCCCTGAAACAAAACAAAGAAAAGGTCATTCAAAATTCCCTCTAAATAGATGAAAGAAAATGTCAAGTGTAATAAATTTCATACCTTGGAATCTCTGGTGAGGATCTGGTTTTCGACTTCATTGATGTTGCGGTTGATTGAAGTCAAAAGCTGTTCCCATCCAACACGCAAAGTTTCCATTGTGTATTGTGTATATCTGTTCTCGAAGATCATTCCCTCCTGAACGGCCTGATGAATCTTCTCGAGTTCTTCAAGGTGGGCTTTGTATTGATAAACTGCCTGTTCGTATTCCTTGAGTCGATGGAGTTGATCCTCCAAAGTTCCCTGAAGTCCAAGACCAATTGCAGTGACAGCATCCAATTGACGTTCTATCCAAGGTCCAACAGCGTTAGCCTTCTCTGCAAACTGTCTGCGCAACAACTCGTTATCTATTTATTCGGTTAAGGAATATAATACCTCAGCATTTATATTTAAACTTGTTCAGATTAGAATATAAAAATTCAATATGAAAAGGATACTCTGTTGTTTGCGAAGTTCTGCAGCCAACGTGCCATCACGTTGCGGTACCAATTGCCTCACATCACTCCATTTCTTCGTGAGATCCTGAAAAGGAAGATTAGAATCATATTTTAAGGATGTTTTTTGATAAAAAGATTTATATGAAAAACTAAAACTGTATTTACGAGAGCAGTCAGTGTAGTGTAGGGATTTTCGAGACCCCCAGGGATCTGGAATTGTTTGACTATGGATTCTACTTCGCGAACCAAACCAACGATAGAATTGTATTCCTTATCCGCTTCTCCAAGAGTAGCTTTGAAAGCAGAGTGAGCATCCATCAAGCCTTGGATTTCCTCCATCGTGTGGACAATGAACATGTCCACAAGGTCTTCCCTCGTTCCATCCAACCAATTGTTGAATGGCTAGAAAATAGTTGCAGCAAATACAAATTCAATCTAAATTCTACACCATTTTATAAATTCTGATTTCAATTTTATCGTAGATAAGAATCGTACCGCAGCTCGCTTAGCGAATTCCAAATGTAGGATATCAATTTTCTCGAGAATACGTTCAGCTTCATCGAGAGCTTGACGCCTGCGTTGGGTGAGGGTTCCCAAACGATCCCACTGGTCGCAAATGCGTTGACACCTCGCATTTACGGAAGCACTGTCGTGATATTCTAGTGTGCTGCAAATAAGAAAGGTTCAAATTCATTATTAATCAACTAATAAGATAGGAAGTCTCTTCTTTCGTATTCTTCCAAGGGAAAAATTTACTTAAGCTCCTGGGCGATAGCAGCAATTTGCTCGACACGATCTTGATGCGCAGCCAGATCGGATTCAAAGGCCTCATGTTTTTTCTTCAACGCCTTGAGTTCGTTAAGTTTGCATTGCCGGAAGTGTTGAGATGTCAGCATTTCCTCCTTTCCTGCGGTCCAATCTTCGTGAGCATCGGCCTTATGCTTGAACTTCTGAGCTAAATGCTCTAGTCTTTCGAGACGCATCATCTCCGACAGTAGCCATTCTTCAAAAGCCTTCTCCCCAAGTTCCAAACCTAAAAATGAGAAGGCAATTTAAATAAATAACGAAAGTAATAAACTGATAATATTTCATTTAAATAGGAACTTCAGCTCTAGAACAAAGAGCCAAGATCTGGTGAGCTCTGTAAAGTTTAAAAGAATACCTTTCCAAGCTTTGTTGATATCAGAGACCATTTTTCCTTCAGTGGGCATGTAAGCTGGACGATTGCTTAGCCTCAGTTTCGTCTGAAGGGTATTGAAGTTCGTTTCAAGTTTAGCTTTCTGCTCAACACGTGGTGGTTTATGTTTGCGTCTATAAGTCCTGTATTCCTCCAGTTTCTTTTGGCAACCTGCTAGAGAATTGTCAGTTTGCCGACTAGCGAGCCAGGGCATTGTCCTCCTTATCCACTCCAAAAGGTCAGAGGCCAGTCGTTCGTACTCTTCCATTAATCGTTCGTTTTCTTGGTTCACCTTCAGGACTTTACAAATTCTGTTGGCTGCGGTCTCAGCCTAGTTACATCAAATTTCATATTAATTTTTGTTTCATTTTCTTATAAAAAGAAGCAATTGCTAAGCGAAGGTAAATATTAGAAATTAACAAATCGAGCTGTTCAAAGATGTTTTTTTTTTTTAATCTCTAAGATTCTATTGATAAAAGATTGAATTGTAATTTAATTTACAGAAGTAAAAATAACCAGTGTTAACTTTTTGAAGTCTTATTCAGCATTTTCAAGATATTATGTTTTTTAAGTTTAAAGGCTTCAAATTGAAATGACATATACTGTAAGTTTAAAAACTGAAAAGGATCGATATTCGAAGATCTTTTGGTTCAAAAATGTTTCAATTTTACATGATTTAAACTTGCATTTATATATTTCTTTTTATTTATTTATTTACTTTTCAGTAGACTAGACGCCCTGTTTTTAAGAAATTAAAATACCAATGGAAAAAAAGGATGACACACCTTTTGAGCACCACTGAAGCAGTGATAATATGAGGATACATAGGTCATCACAGCCCGTTCATCAGGCATTGCTGTGTTTCGCATGTCTAAAAAAACACAGTCAAAAAACTCAAACCATGCATGGTTAGATCAAACATTTAGCATAATTTTTTCCATTATTCAATTAAATTTGAACTATCTGTCAATTTAAAAATAAATTTCCTTAACAAAGTAAGGAATAACTTGACTATTTACAAACTTAACACGCATGTTAATAAAACCAAATAAAATTTTAGCTTGCATTTGTCTGCTTTTGTTTTGCTTTTGGAAAAATGAAGCTTAAAGACTGAGGGGGAAGATGCAATTAAAAGATTTTTTAAGCGCAAATTTGTAGGTAACTCAAGTGTTAGAAGGTCGCGCGAGTTTAAAATCCATTGGAGGAAACAAAACACGCGGATCATTGTGCTGACCTGATGTGCACCCTGGAACGCGTGGTAGTAGCAGGAAACATAAGTCATGATTGCCCGTTCATCCGGCTTAGGAGTGTTGATCAAATCTATTGAATATAACGCATCATACATAAGTTCGCGAAACGACTATCATAAAATACTTCTTTTCAAACCTGACCTAATAGCAAAATTTAAGTAAAACATCGGTCGCATGATTAAAATTCAAAGGATTTAAAAACCTAGAAAAAACTTAAACTCCACGGTTGAAAAATAAAGGGATATTTAAATCCCAAAAAAAAGATTTAAAAATCATGGTAAATTTAAAACCTAAAGAAGAATTAAAGAACTAGGGTTAAAATTTCAAGCACAGCAAGCTCACCATCAGGATCCAACATTCTGGGAATGTCGAGGTACTTCTCAGCGACGTCGAAAGCGGTGTTCAAATTCTCCAAGGGGTTGTCTTTGCTGAGTTTGTTATAATCGATAAGGTCAGGGCGATGACGATGTATAAGGGCGCAGAAGGCCAGACCATCTTTGAACGAGAGATGGAAGTTTTGAACGTTCACGTTCTTGTACGGAGCAGTTTTACGTTGACACCAAAGGAGCAGACCCTCCTTTGCAGTCATCTCCTCGACTGAGATGTCCTGGATGGCGAACCTCAGGATGATTGTCCAGATCATACCAAGCGTCATCTTCAAGTTACCGTCAACAATCTCTGTTGCAGAATTTAAATTCAGATATTTGGTGAGGTGGAGGAAATATGAAATAAGTTAGAAAGGCTTACCTTCTGCACCGATGGAGACGAGTTTTACGCCTTTGCTGGCAATGTAGTCTAGGGCTTTGTTTACATTAGCTATTTTGTGGAAGCGCATTTTACCGCGATCGGGTCGTGGAAGGGTTTCTCCTGAAATCACCTCCAGTAGGAGCATCAGCTTCAATCCGTTCCTGAAGTCGTCTTCGATCGATTCGATGGCAGTGCCAGCTTTTCGGAGATGTGAGTTGCACCATGCTGTGAATGTCTGAAAATATTGATTTATTATTTATTTATTTTCCTTGGCGATTTTAATAAAATCTTATATTTTATTTTCTACTTATTTTAAACAATAAAAGTGTTGTATTGGGAGTGAGAATTTCAATACTGAATTCAGACTCATTTTTGAATTATAGTCAAAGAAAGAAATTCGAGGATCCAATATTTTTCAAACTTGGGCACTTAATCTATTTAAAAAAAAGTGATTCGCCTAAATATAGACCCTTTCGATAAAATAGAAATCATTGGAATCATTCCAGGTATCAGGAATTCCAGTATTTTTTTTTTTTTTTTTACTATTTTCAGAACTGCAAATTTTACTTTTAGAGGATCTCCCCAGCTTTAAATTTTGCAAACTGGGAGACGATATATTTCCTCTATTACTCAAATTTCCAGTCTGGTTTCCTGTAAAAATTCCTTGGCATTTCCAAATTTAAAAAGCTGATTACGAATTGAGTAAGAAGATAAATCTCCAATCCTCTTTCTAGAGAAACTACACACAGATATCTTTAGTTTTCCCAGAATAAATCCAAGGCAACTCCACAATCGTTAAAAAGTTACGTCTTCCAATAGAAGATTTTCTAGTTCAAAGTCCTACCTCTGCTAAATATTTGTACAAAAATTAACTTTCACTTTCTTCAATTATTTTTAATTACATTGTTGTACCTTCAAAAATGTTACTTTTAGAGACAAAAATAGAACTTTGAAGAATTTTTCAATTATCTAGATATGTGCAGATTTTTTTTTATTTATAAGAATGATATTTAATCATCGCGATTTATTGACCATGACAGGCAGTAATATACTACATAATGAAGTACCTCCTCTGTTAGAATGTGAATGAACTTTTGTATGTACTTTTTTACTTTTAAAATTTTAACTGAGGAGTAAAACTCGGTAGAATCTATTGTTAATGATTCTTATACTCACAAATTTTGAAAGTACCAGGAAGTCAAGAAGAAATTCAATCTGAAAAAATATTTGCTACTCATAAACAATTTTATTGTCCTTCTATTTTTGTCTCTCATTTAATAGACAACATTCTTCAGACCTTGCAAAATTGGCTCCGGGAGTCAGAATATTTTTTGCCAGAAACAAATACAACTGTGAAAAAATAAAACAAAAATAGGAGTAGAAAAATAAGAATATAGTAACAAATCTTGATAATTTATTTACAAGTGGAATTTTCTCGAGAATGATTACATACACTGGTTACAACTTGATTCCTCTCGATACCTAGTCATTTAAATATAGAATCAAATTAGAGAACTTGAAACATCTTTTGAAGTGAGAGAACTATCACAAAATCGAAGATAGAAATTTGCATACACCAGAGAATAAAGATTAAATAAAAGAATTCGAATGTATAAGAAGGAATTGAATTTGTCTCTGATTCTGCTTAGTGTATATTTTAGTAACGACCCCGATCCCTCCTGCTATATATATCTAGTGTCCTGGTTTAAGCTCTGCTTCCTATTGCTCCGGCAATGCTTTAATACAAATCTTTCTATTATTTATTTATCAAGAGATTCCACTACCATAAATTCAAATTTTAGTACAAATAATTCAAGATTATTTACTACTTCTTTACTTTAACGAACCGAAAATGCCACAAAGTTACAAGTCTCTCATCAAATTTTCCAAGTGGAGGTTTATAAAATAAAAGTAACTTCCAATTGTTTCAAGTTCAATCCCCACTCATCTGCAACATTGATTTTAGTTAATAAATAATATTTCTCTACAAAAAATAGATTTTCAAATAGGACTTAATTACATTTGAAACTCTCCAGAATTATTTTTCCACAAGAATTACATTTTTCGGTGGGATATAATTAGTTTTGAATCAGGAGCAGTTTATATTATTTTATCCATAAAAAATAGAAAATGATTTCTGTAATTTAAAAAAAAAGGATTAAAAGCTTTTGTGTGAGATTATAATTTTGAAATAGAGAAAATTATTATTTTAGTTTTAATTTTAGATTTTTAGAAGACATTTTAGTGATTAATTTTGAAATTAAATATAACTTTATTGGGGTAATGATAGTGTTGTTGTTAAGTTTCTCTAAGTTATGTGACCATTGAACATGTTAAAAAAATGTGCCAAAGGATAAAAAAATTGGTTTTTTTCGAGAGAAAATTATTGAGTGAAACTTAATACGGGTAGCGTAAAGCATGGCAAGCCAAAATTGGACATGAGCCACCCTAACCACATCTTCGTCCCTACAATCTATTTGTAAGACATCGGTTCCTCCCGCACCAGTAGCATTAGCACATATCAAAAACATTTATCCGCCCCAAAAATCCGCAAATCAAATTTTTTTTATCCCTCCACATTATAAATCTCCAAAAAATCCACAAGTTTTTTTTTTCTAATTTATATTTTAAAACAGTTATAATCTTCTGTTAATTTTCCTTTGAAATATAATTAATAAAGTTCAAATTATTAAAATAATGTCGAGATTATTTAAAAACAGGTTTTAATTATGATAAATATACAGATTTTATATTTAACATTTGTAGTAGAGGGCAGTCAAATGACTGAATATTTTTTCACACTCTTTGAGTTACCATTTGTCAAAAAAGTTGTTAAAAATTTGTAAATGAAAGAAATATTTTGTGATATTAATATGCTCAATCACTTAGATAAAAAGAAATTTAATCTTGAAAGTACATAATTTAATTTAGAAGATAATCTTCTTTAATTGGAGCAAGTCAAAAAACTATAACAAGTGCAGAATAGTTTTCTGACCTCAAATAACTGACTAAATAATAGAAAAAATAGAACATTCCTTTGTATGTATCATGCATTTTTTATTTTTTGTATCACTACGAGTGGAGAACGATTTAATGACAATGATACTATCGTGTGTACACTCACGACGTAAGCACAAACAGACTACTTAGATAAGGAGTTGCTTATTAAACGACCGATGATACATAGAAGATGCGCAAATTACTAAAAAAAAATATCTGGTGACTTCTCTTAAAAAAAATTTATTTAACTTTAACTCAATCTTTATCAAAATCCTTTTTTAAGCCTCTAAATTACAAAATTAATTAATTCTACCAGTACTCCAAATAATTTTTACTGTTCTAAAAATTTTCAATTTATTATTTCCTAAACTAATCTGTAATCAATTGAACTCTTTTTTTTGTAATAAGATACTAAATCTGGATTAAATTTCGAAATGAAATGAATGTGGAATACCAGAAGAAAATTGAAACCAATTTGTTCAATCTAAGGTTCAATCACATTCATGTGGATTGTTGAGCCTATAAATCTACCCAAGAACTGAAGCGTGAATTTTGCTCTTATTACGCAAGAGTAAACTCGTCTATTTAAAAAAAAAAATAAAAGACCCTAACTAGGAATGTAAGAACAGACATTTCTCTATTTATCCCTATTATTATGAATCAAAAGCCAACTTAATCATTGAACTAAAATATTTATGATTTACTAATCTACCTTTATGATAATATAAACGTGAAATAGAGCGTGTTCAGGAATCGACAGGTAACAGGGAGATATAAAATATTGTTAATGCCCAGGAATATATCAACTTTATAAAATAATAGAACCGGATTCAGATGATCTATAGCTTAGCGAGACCTTAAAGTATTTCAAATATTTAGCATTTTCTTTCCTATTCCATGAAATAATAAGAAAAACAAAAATTAAAAAAATTTCCATACTTTGAAATTGTCTAAATTTAAAGTTTTATTAATTATCATACAAAAAATTAAGAAAAGAATATTCAGTCAATGGATTAAATTTGTCTAAATTCTAAATATTGTTTATTATTTTTTGGTTTACGCTGAATTTGATGTTTATTTTCTATTCGAAGCAACAGGTGTGTCTAAATTAGCGAAGAGCAGGTGAGTTTGACCGTTAAAATACGATAGTAGTCCATGTTCTTGATAAATATTCGTTCCACTTGCATAAATGTTCTGTGAAGCGAGGGAAAGTACGATTTTGCCTCTCAAATATAGGAAATTGTAATCAGAGGCTAATTGGTTGGAAGCCAGCGCATTAATTTCTAATACATTTTAATTTATTTCAGTTTTAATTGATGTCTAAATATAAATTTAATTATTCTACTTTAAAAAATATTTGTTCAATGTGCGTTCTTATTAGAGAAATTAAAATAAAAAATGAAACGTAATTCACAAACAATCTACTTAATTCAATTTAAGGTTATATAAGCAAAGTGAATGAAATAAAGTCTTCAATATTTATAGCTTATAATGTGTAAAATCCCCCGACTATATAATTAATTTAATTATGGAAAAACTAGAAATATTTAAACTAGTTAGCGATCATTGACTTTGACCCATCAGGTAGTTAGGTAGTAGGTTTACAGATTTATTTCTGAAGCTCTGCAGTCTCGTAAAGTCAGGTCAAGGTGCAACAAATGATACTAAGTTTTGGCTTATTTTAACTTGGAGTGCCTCACTAATGGAACGTCTTTCAAGCTCTACTTCTTTTAGCCTTAAAAATTTTTAATCTTCACTATAGGATAAAACATTTCCTAATTTTCTTCTAAAAACCCACAATAAATTGAAAAGAAATCAATAATTAATTAGCAAATTAGGGAACAAATTTCACTCTGAAAAAAATATGAAAGAAAATGATTTTGAAACCATAATTATTTCAGATCTATCATTTGGAAATACAAATTTCCATTTGTCGACCACCTGTTCGAAAACTACGCTGTAAATATCCTGAGCTACTTTCTATAAATTTAAGCTAAACCGACGAGAGAAAGACTTAATGCACGATTTATCTATTAAAAGAAATTAAGCGACCGTCAAATGAGAAATTAATAAGAGGGAATAAATTATCAAGTTTTTCTCAGATAATTTGATTAGCTGATTGAAGAAAATTGTCTAAAAAATTACTTTACTGTGAAGAAAAAAAAACCGAAAATGAAAATCTCCAAAATTTTTATTTTAGAGTTTCGAGCGGAAACTTCTTTCAACTAAAAATGTGGCAGAACAAATGACATGAGAGAGAAGTGAGTCCTTGCCCTCTTGAAAATGCATGCGAATGACCTAAAAGTTCAGTTACCTCCTACTGTCCATTTTACAAAGCCTGTCGATCCACTTTCACACTGAATTCCTAAACTCCTCTACTTTTCTTCTCGGGGAAAAAGTCTCTCTATTGAAGAACTTAATCAGAAGTCAGTTTAGAAATAGCAGTACATAAAACTATCCTTGTAATCCATGATTAGATTCCTAAGCTAAAATTTAGTTCAAAGCTATTTTCTCTTCAGTTTATTTAAATTTGCCTTCTTTTTCTCAGTTATATATTTTGAAACTAAATCCTTTTCCAAATACAAAATAAATCCGAAATTGATCGGCCTTTAAACTGTACAATTTCAAGTTATATTTAAAGTGATTCGATCGGTTTTTATTACACCCTCTAATGCAAAGATTAAAACCCAGAATAGGGACTAAATTTAAAGCTCATTTTTTGTGTAAGTGACTCTACGAGATTGTCACGTGATTTCATTGAGTCTTTCCTGTTTTGTGAGGTTTTTGCTCCATTTAACATTCCAAGAAGTTGAGAACTCACAAAAAATAGCGAAATGAATGAATCGTTTCGACTCATGATTCTATATCCGAGTGGATATAATACTATGTATATAATATATGGCTTATGCGAGCGATGTTATTTTGAGCATAAACTTCGGCGGCAAACTTTGCTGCAAATAGAACGGAGCATAAAATTGTACGGACTGTCAATGCACGGTGGAACGACCTCTGCTATACTTGCTGTATATCCATAGTCGGCATCCGGATAGTTTTGCTAATCTCAACTGATATCTGTATACATATATGACCAAACGATCCTTGAATCATAGTTCCTATTCTTGTAAATTGTAACTTGAATATTCTCCTCAGCTTTTTCATTTATCAATTTTAATGCACACATTTTTGATTTTTCCCTAAAAAAAAAAAAAAAAAAGGAATCAAGTTAGTACGCAAAAAAAAAATTTGTACTCTAGAATTAAAAAATATCAGGACAGAAAAGTTGTTCTGAGGAAGGATACGATTTTTCGTTTAAGAGTCTTCAACTACTATTGTCAGAGGAATAATCGAACTTTTGAATAAATTGAAAAGCTTTTGGTGGATAAATCTCGATTAATTTCAAATAATTATTTTTTGTGAAAGTAAAAATAAAAAGTGGATTGAAGCTGACGTCCTGATATCTTTCGAATGGTATTCGAATCGACACTTATCATTTTTCCTTTCTGAACGTTTGTTTATGAATGTCGCAGAGAGATCTTGTGAGATATTTTTGTGAGGCGTCGCATTTAGACGTCGCCGATGACGTAATGAGACGCCGGGCATCCAACCTTCTATATCCCGATACCCACGCTTATTCCACTAATTTCATTTAAATTTTGAATCGTCTTCGTCTTTCGAATGCATTATTCTCTTTTCATTTTTCCCTGTTTTAAGATTTCAGTCTAAAGGAAGTCAAGATAAAACTTCCTTCTTTATTATTTCATTCAAAAACAATAAATATTTTTATCTTTAATTCCTTTTATACTTTCCTTGATTATTCAGAATAATTAAAAAACTCTTAAAATTAGTGTGACTCATTCTTAAAACATGTTCACTAAGTTTTACGTCAGTACAGTTACAATAAATTCTTTTGATAACAAAGCGCAACTTTTTGACATTTGCATAAATTGTAAATAAATGCAGTAAATTTCCAGAAAATTTTCCTAATGTTCTATAAAGACCAAGAAGAAAATAGTTATTTTAAAAAAACGTGAATCATGAAGACCCACGCGACTAATGTTTACATTTGAAGACCCCAAGGGAAATCCGATTCGATTTTGATCTAATCAGGGAATTCTCGGCAATGTGAAAAAACAAATATTAACACGAGATTGAAATATCCAAAGTGTCACTCGCATAACTAAATAGGAAGGAAGAGTCAAGTTGATAGGAATGAGAGACTTGTTATCATTGCATTACAATCGACTTACGTTGGTCAAACGATGGTATGACTGGGTCACCCGATTCCAATCTGAGATTTGGCTCGCGGCCTAAAGTTCTCAGAGGTTAACGATCTTCACGCCATCAAAAATTGAATAGATAGTGTGATAATCCTCGATGAACGAATGCCTTAATTTTGCTACCGAACCGCTAATTTCGACCTGAGTAAACTGTAATCATATCAGAGATAAACATCCAATTCATCTCGAATCCTCACTCCAGCAGCCAACTGATCATACCTCAAGGGATAAATAATTACTTGATTATACAGAAAACCATAATCGTCTCTCTCTGTGCCATTTCAGAATTCTATTATCCAACAATATCAAATTAATTCCCATGGATTGATTATTAAATTATTATACGAAACTTTTCCAAATAATTACAATTCCTCAAATTTTTTCCTTACTTTTTAAATGATTTTACTAACAATCAAAGTTTAGCAAATTAAAAAAAAAATCGAAATCAAATCAACTAGTAATCATCTTGGAAGTTGAATAATTTTCAATCAAAGTAATCGAGTAAAAAATGCAAGAGCGATTTGCAAACTGGCCTTGGAACTGAAGATACTGTTAAACGAAAGTAACGAATTGTTTGATACACAAGTAAAATAAACTATAACACGACCCACTTGCGAATGAGAAGTGCTGTCATTGTCTGGAATGTGCAGGTTTGTAGTCGACTGATTCACACTTCACAAGAAATTTTCTAAGTTAATTTACAGTTAACTCTTCATCGTAATCCTCTTTTTTAATTAATTTAGAAAGTACGCAGGTTTTCTTGGAGTATTAACTCCCCGCCTTAGGCAACATCTATGTATCTACAAATATAAGAAATTTGCATTAATATCTTATTATACAACAAGAAAAGTCAAATATGAAAATACATAGATATCAAAATTTCTCTAAATACATTTAGTGAAGGCAATTCGTTCGAAACCAGGGATAGAATTTTAAATTCATAACCTGAGGAAATGGGTTTGTTCCAAGAGAAGCAGAATCCTAATTAAATCAAATTAAGAGATTCTCTTGCCTTTTATCAAAGCAAATTTATGAAGCAATTGTTGAGAAAATTTTTAGCGGATTTTTAAAGAAACTGAATTTTCCCACACGGATTCCAATCGATATCTTGATCTGCCTAAAATTAAATTGAGAGCGGACTTTGCCGGAAGTGGAATGAAACCTTGAAGCTCAAAAGTGAAAAACAAATTTATGAATCAAAATCAGGAATTTTCACGTCTCAAATTTCAAAAAGTTTCGATGAAACAGTAAACCCGATGTGAGTCACTGTCCAATTATTTTCGTCATAAAGTCCGAAAATACAATCCGAAGGGCTGCAGTGAGAAGCAACTTGAGCCTGGGGGGCCTTGAGCCTCTGCCAAAAATTGGGAAAACTTCACCTCCGCGTACTTGAAGCATCACCACATTATTTAAATTCCAATCTACAATATCAAATCGATTTTCAAAGTTCACTTCGTTAAAAAGACCACGCGCATAAACAAATTTTAATAGGTACCTGAGGTCTATAATTAAAAAACAATCTGTTTTTATTCGGTAAATAAAAAAAAAGCATTTTCGCAACTGTCAGTTTATAATTAGAGGATTCTAATTAAAGAATGACAGTAAGTAAAAGTGTGTTTGAACTAATTATACACGGAAAGTGAAAAAGAAAGGAAATCTAAACAAACCGGAGCAGCAATTCGCAATCACAAGATAAAAAATACCTTTCGTTTTTCGGAGTCAAGGCGAACAAGCTGGAATTCGCACTTTTGAGGTTAGAATCCGCAAGTCCTGTTTTGCCTCGAATACAAATTAATTTTTAAAAAGTGCTTACACTCTCGTATCCATGAATAAATCCTTCTTTCAGCTAATCCTAAATACGGTGCACTCCCAACACAACACTGGTGCTGTAACTTCTCAAAACTCACATAAGAAACTCGCACCTTATCGCCGATCGGATTTTTCCAATTTTTCAATTAAAAAACCTTTAAGGAAGAACTTTCACTCACTTTTTTTTGCTGTTTCTCCCAGGCCGGGTCCAGGAGACCCTCCCTTTCCCACTCTTCCTCCGGCTCCATGTATCCGTCCCCATAGGCCTCCATGTCGTTCATCCTTTCGCGTGTCGTGTTCCTTTAAACGTTATTAATAAACTTCCTTATCACTCCTATAATTGAAATTTGCTCAATTGCCACTTGGATCGATTTCGCCTCTTTGCGAGGGACGAAATCTTTAAAAAAGAGGTACGTTATAAACGCGGTTTAGCTTCTCACTGGACCCGCACAACTATAATAGTGGGTGCGGGTATAAAGAAATGGAGTATGGAGAGGAAAAAAATGAATAGTGGATAGAAAGAGAACGAGCTTGAGCGAGAGAGAAGGGGCGAAAAGTGTTTGAGAACGGTGGGTGCAGTTTTAAAGCGTGTAACGTACCCGTCAAGCCCAAGAAAACAGTTCGTGTCGTTCTTTCCCTCGCGCTGACCCCTCTGCCACGAGTCTGACTGACACGATTTGCTCGCCGGTGCACGAGCCCCCCCCCAGAAATAGGCTCCCCTTCCCCAATAGGCCCCACCATTCCGAAACCCCTTCACACCTTCACACCCCTTCGCGCCTTTAAATTCAGAATAACCCCTTTGGTTTTATTAGGTAGTTCCATCAAGATCAATTACCAAGAGATTCTAGTGGATTCATCAGAAATCCAACATGAATTAGAACAGTTTGAAAGCTTTCAATCATAAAATCCTCCTCGTTTTAATTTAAGGATCAATTGAATTTCTAACCAATTTTTACTAACAAATGAAGAACAATTTAAGAAATCAAAATAAGCTAATTCAACAATGAAAAAAATACCCAAAAGAAATATGGAATCTACCTACAAGCAATTAAGACTTTCTTTTGATCACTGACATTTTAAAATCGCTCAAGAAAAGTTAAAAATAGGAAACTGGTTTGTTAGTCAGTGTTGATTTAAAGTCGTGGTGAAAGAAACAAGAAGCTGTTTCGAAAATGATGTCAAACTATCGAAACAACCGAACATTTAAAATAAACAATGACCCATAAAACCTATTTAAAAGCATCATATCATTTGTATTAATTAGTAAACGTCAGTTTTTTCACAGAATTGAGAATAAACATCATTTTAACTTATTATCACCATATCATTAGTTATCACACATAAAGAAACTAACCTCTTTCCTGCTGGCAAATCCCACCCGGGGAACTGATTTAAAGAACGGCGTGGATATGATAAAAATAGAATCACACTCGGCCGTGGAACCTCATTCACCTACGCATACCAAAATAGTATGATAAGCGCGCGGTTCTTGAAAGAACCACAGCACCTTCATGTCTACACGAAATTTTGCAAAAGCATACAAATAAGTTGCGGCAATAATAATTGATAACAAAAATATGACATGCATGACAAACATTTGAATTACTTTCGAAATTAAATTAGAATTCGTCCTTTGAATAATAAAAGAACGTTCAGTAAATTTTTTCATAAGCTATAAGCACTCGATTCTAATAAAGAAAGAAAGTTAATATTGCAAATAATAAAAATAATTGTTTGTTTACTTCCTAACCTCCAAACTCTTTATGAGAATTTGACAGCTGTAAATCCTTCAAATTGCCTTTATATAAAGCGATTATGTCTCAAATTTCAGGATATTTTTCATTTCATAAAATAATAGCTAAACTTTCACTCAATTTACTTATTATTTATCGAACTTGACAGTGAATGTGCACGTCACAAAAAAGGCATAAAAGCATAGAGCGCTCAAAAACCTTTGGTTTTTTTACCACTTTTACAAAAATGCGCATGCGTCAGTGATCTCAAAAGTAGTTGCCTGCGCGCGCAGCTCACGTTGACTACCCGCGCTACCCGCTGGCGTGCGTTCAGGTTTCCTACCCGGTTAGGCGTTAGGGTGCTTTCATCATAGAGATATTACAGATAGAGTAGAGATCCTCTTGGTCTCTCCACAATAGACTTAATTCAGTCGACATCTAAATCTGCAATAGCAATAGTTTTAAGTCCGGTGCGCGCGCATCGTATTACCAACTACTTTTTGCTAAATTGAGGTTATGTG